>ARYC01006262.1:0-36875 GCA_000711775.1 Oxytricha trifallax
ATCTTTGAATCAATTCTTGTGCTTGCACTCTTTTCATTGCATCATTGATTGACTCCATCTTGTATACAGATCTTAGAAATGATATTCAAATTTAAGTTTATTGATTTCAATTATATACCTCTGAAAAACTTACTATGGCATCCTATAGGAGGCCAACCTCTAAGAAGGAAGAGAAGGTATTGAGAACTGGTTTCACACTTGAGAGATTGATATCAATTTCTACTGTTATAGTTCCATATTTTTAAATTTAAATTGGTACGTGCTTAATTAGGAGCAGCTCCTAAAATGCTAGTATCTTATTAGGAGCATTAATTAAAGCTAGTACTTCATTAGGAGCACCCTAATTTTAATCATAAAATCACAAAATACCTCCTAAAGCAGTACGTACTTAATTAGGTGCACCTCCTAAATCGGTACGTGCTGTAATCAACTTATTATTGACAGTAAAAATGGTTGCTTTCTCACCCATATTTAGAGCAGGTTCGTCTCTTAGTGCTCATTTTTCTATACTAATACTCTAAAAACCTCCCTTCAAACTTATAGGGTTGCAAAGCTCTTATATGAGCTCTGAGTAATAGAGGAAGTTTTATAATTTTAAAATTCGAATTTAAATATGAGCGCTAACATTTTAAGAAAAACAGCAGCACTTCCATCAAACTAAATGAGACTTACCTTTGGCAGCAATAAAAAGTGTGATATCTGCGAGATGGACTCTCATAAAGAACTACCAGAGCTATCACTTGAGGTCTCTGTTATTAAAATAGAAATTAATAATAGAAAATAAATGGCAACAAGTGTGTGGGAGACAGAGAGGAGGAGAAAGTTAGAAATGAAATTTCAATGTAAGCAGAGTAAGTTGAAGTATATTTTTGTGAGAAGTGTGAAAGAGACTTTACTCATAAATCTAGCTGGTACAGGCACATGAAGGTCCATAAGGAAGCTAAGCCTACTGTATACTTAAAGCACGACAAAGTTGATGGAAAGTATGATTGCTTTGAGGGCCATAAGCAGTCCTCTCACACAAAAGACTTAAAGAAGCATCTTTTAAAAGCCCACAAGAAAGAAATAGAAGTTGAAGATTAAGACACTCAACTAAAGTTGCTCAACAAAAGAAAAGCAAGAGAGCCTCTTTAAGTTGCTGAGCTTTAACAGGCAAGCGAATCAGATTATGTGAGGATTACACGCAACCTCTTAGCATCAGAGGTCACTAAAATCATGATTAAAATATAATACAAGAAAATTCCAGTACTTGCATAGATTGATTTAGATACTTCTCTCTAAAGCTACCTAATCCTAGAAGACTCCTATGACAAGAAAGTTATAAGGATCATCAGTATGCTTACAAGATATAACCTTTCAACTATCTCCTTAGTGATGACAAATATTAAATGGAGTTTACTAATGAGTATTAAGTACTCACTCAGGCTAAGTTTAAAGAGTGCAAATACTTAATAAAGCTAGATGCTGTTCTCCTAGCCAAAGATCATGTAGCTTTCAGACTATCACTCTTTGAAATGACACTCAGAGATTTCATAACTGATCAAAGAAATCATAGATAGCTTGCATTGATATCAACCTAAGCTATACAAGGTATCAAAGAGCTTCATAAGTTAGGCTTTGTTCACAGAGATCTCAAGCCTGAGAATATAATGTTGAACTTTTCACCAGTAACAGTAACAATTATTAATTTCAACAGAGCCAAAAGAGTGGAAGTATCAAGGCTTGGAAGTGTTATGGGAACTCCAGGCTATTATCCAGAAATAGAAGACTGGAGAGATAGAGACTTACAGTTGGATGTGTGGGCTTTAGCAGCAATAATAATAGAGTGCGATATGCCTCGCAACGATTACTACTCTACGAGGTGCGAGAAGGACGCAAGGCAAAGAATAAAGCAATTTATTGACAAAACAAGAGTGTCTCAATCAATGAAGCAAATGGCAGAGTCAATAATAATAAAACCAAACTCAAGATCAGACATATCAATAGAGCAGATAGAGTTGTGGTTAAGTAAGATAAACTTCAGACCTCTCCCACATGATCCAAAAGTGCATTTTGAGTGATATACATTTACTATATATTTCACATTAAAACCTATTAATAACCCCAACCCCTAACAAATTCCCTACAAATCAAAGGACTTATAAACCTCATTAAGGGGTTTTGATTGCACTTCTCTTAAAGCGTAGTCCATCAACTGTTCGCTCTCACTGCTTGAAAGCTGTGTAATTAAAGCAATAATAGCTGAATTCTTAGCCTAAGAGGAGTAAAAGTTTTTAGAGAAGCATATTGACTATCTTATTAATAAAAAAACTTTGAAGAATTGGGCTCACTTCTCTCTAGACTAACGAGCTATTATGTTTCACCGCCAGTTCCCTGAGTTGGAGATCTCTGCATTATCTGTTGCAAACATTTATAAACGAAACAGTATCTCTTACAAAGATGTAAATTGTATCAAGAGAGTAATTGATTTCACTCTGCCATTTTACAAAAACAACTTAAATTATATTTATAATTAAATGCAGCGAGGCTAATAGAATAATATTATAGAAGTCTTGGTATAAGAGGCATAGTAATATAGAAGTATATGACTAGAAAGTCAAGGTATAAACAATGGCAATTCTAGGAGGTATTAGTGAGGATGCCGGTTTAGAAACTTATCTTATTCATCCTCGCTCTATTAAGACAGAGCAGTATATTCAATTCTTAGAGCAGCTGAGAGAGAAGTACCCTGAATAAGAGATTATACTGTTTGTTGATAATCTTTCAGTTCATAAGACAAAAAGATACAAGGAAGAGTTATGAACAACTTAGAATAACGCCAGTGTTCAACGTACCTTACAGTCCATAGTTTAATGGAATTGAGTTCTACTGGGATATACTAAAAGGTCATTATAAGAAACTGCTGCTATACCACCTGATGCATGGCCTACCTATTGATATAGCAGACTTTATTAAAAGTTCAGCTAAGAGAGTTGATAATTAGTTGGCATAAAAGTGTGCTAAAGAAGGGAGAGTGAATGTATATAAATAAGTTTTGTAGTTAAGTTAATGAATATATAAGTCACATTAAGAATTCTTTGGTGAGAGCTGGCTTCTCCTTCTTTTCTTCTACTTCTTGCTTCCCTCCTCCAAGGTTTCTTCTCTTGCTGCCAGCTCCAGCATCTATGTTCATTGACTCTGGAGGCTAAATATTTGAATAAAGTCTCTTGCTAACTTCATACTTTGTGTGCGACTTTCGCTCTTTGTGAAGCTTGCTCTATTCCTTCATCAAGAAGATGGCAGTACCAGATTTATCTAAAGAGTTAAGCTACAAATCTTACTTGAAATATAAGGGTGCTTCTGCAGCTCTGATAGCCAGCTCTCACTTATCTTGATCCCTTGTTTGTCCTTATCTTCTGAAGAGATGCTGTACCTTTTCTTATGAGATTCTTGAATAATTTCTTTCAAGTAATCACCTTTGATAGTTGCAAGTATGCCAAAGAAATAGTTTCTTTCAGGCAGTTTATTTGACAAGTGCTTCTTAGTAGGCAGGTACAGCGAAACTTCTTGGTCATTCATAGCATCATCATATAAGTTAGTCACTGAGATTTCTGGATAGTTTGGAATCTCTGCAAACTTTACATCTTAAGTTTTCAATGCTTTCTTTTCTTCGCAGAGTATCGCCCTTAGAAATGAAATTTTGGTACCTTCCATCGTTGGCAAGAACAAACCAACTACATAATCATGATTAGCCACTTTGAGTTCATTACCTTGCTGCACAAGGTAGCGATATAAATCCTCCTTGCTTCTAAATCTTAGAATCAATTCTTGTGCTTGCACTCTTTTCATTGCATCATTCATTGACTCCATCTTGTTTACAGATCTAAGAAATGATTTTCAGATTTAAGTTTATTGATTTCAATTATATATCTCCGTAAAACTTACTATGGCATCCTATAGGAGGCCAACCTCTAAGAAGGAAGAGAAGGTATTGAGAACTGGTTTCACACTTGAGAGATTGATATCAATTTCTACTGTTATAGTTCCATATTTTTTAATTTAAATTGGCATGTACTTAATTAGGAGCAGCTCATAAAATGCTAGGCTAGAACTTAATAAGGAGCATTAATTAAAGCTAGTACTTAATTAGGAGCACCCTAATTTTAATCATAAAATTATAAAATACCTCCTAAAGCAGTACGTTCTTAATTAGGTGCACCTCACCTCCTAAATCAGTACGTGCTGTAATCAACTTATTATTGACAGTAAAAATGGTTGCTTTCTCACCCATATTTAGAGCAGGTTCGTCTCTTAGTGCTCATTTTTCTATACTAATACTCTAAAAACCTCCCTTCAAACTTATAGGGTTGCAAAGCTCTTATATGAGCTCTGAGTAATAGAGGAAGTTTTATAATTTTAAAATTCGAATTTAAATATGAGCGCTAACATTTTAAGAAAAACAGCAGCACTTCCATCAAACTAAATGAGACTTACCTTTGGCAGCAATAAAAAGTGTGACAGCTGCGAGATGAACTCTCATAAAGAACTACCAGAGCTATCACTTGAGGTCTCTGTTATTAAAATAGAAATTAATAATAGAAAATAAATGGCAAACAAGTGTGTAGGAGACAGAGAGGAAGAGAAAGTTAGAAATGAAATTTCAATGTAAGCAGAGGAAGTTGAAGTATATTTTTGTGAGAAGTGTGAAAGAGAATTCACTCATAAATCTAGCTGGTTCAGGCATATGAAGGTCCATAAGAAAGCTAAGCTACTGTAAACTTAAAGCATGATAAAGTTGATGGAAAGTATGATTGCTTTGAGTGCCATAAGCAGTACTCTCATACAAGAGACTTAAAGAAGCATCTTTTAAAAGCCCACAAGAAAGAAATAGAAGTTGAAGATTAAGACACTCAACTGAAGTTGCTCAACAAAAGAAAAGAAAGGGAGCCTCTTTAAATTGCTGAGCTTAACAAGCAAGCGAATCAAAGCATGTGAGGATTGCACGCAACCTCTTAGCATCAGAGGTCACTAAAATCATGATTAAAATATAATACAAGAAAATTCCAGTACTTGCATAGATTGATTTAGATACTTCTCTCTAAAGCTACCTAATTCTAGAGGACTCCTATGACAAGAAAGTTATTAAGGATCATCAGTATGCTTACAAGGTATATCCTTTCAACTATCTCATTAGTGATGATAAATAATATATGGAGTTTACAAATGAGTATTAAGTACTCACTCAGGCTAAGTTTAAAGAGTGCAAATACTTAATAAAGTTAGATGCTGTTCTCCTAGCAAAAGATCATGTAGCTTTCAGACTACCACTCTTTGAAATGACACTCAGAGATTTCATAACTGATCAAAGAAATCATAGATAGCTTGCATTAATATCAACCTAAGCTATACAAGGTATCAAAGAGCTTCATAAGTTAGGCTTTGTTCACAGAGATCTCAAGCCTGAGAATATAATGTTGAACTTTTCACCAGTAACAGTAACAATTATTGATTTCAACAGAGCCTTAAGAGTGGAAGTATCAAGGCTTGGAAGTGTAATGGGAACTCCAGGCTATTATCCAGAAAGAGAAGACTGGAGAGATGGAGACTTACAGTGGGATGTGTGGGCTTTAGCAGCAATAATAATAGAGTGCGATATGCCTCGCAACGATTACTACTCTACAAGGTGCGAGAAGGATGCAAGGCAAAGAATAAAGCAATTTATTGACAAAACAAGAGTGTCTCAATCAATGAAACAAATGGCAGAGTCAATAATAATAAAACCAAACTCAAGATCAGACATATCAATAGAGCAGATAGAGTTGTGGTTAAGTAAGATAAACTTCAGACCTCTCCCACATGATCCAAAAGTGCATTTTGAGTAATTAAATACATTTAATATAAATTTCACATTAAAACCTATTAATAACCCCAACCCCTAACAAATTCCCTACAAATCAAAGCACTTATAAACCTCACTAAGGGGTTTTGGGGTTTTGATTGCAACTGCTCTTAAAGCGTAGTCCATCAACTGTTCGCTCTCACTGCTTGAAAGCTGTATAATTAAAGCAATAATAGCTGAATTCTTAGCCTAAGAGGAAGTCAAAGTTTCTATAGAAGCATATTGACTATCTTATTAATGAAAAAACTTTGAAGTATTGGGCTCACTTCTCTCTCGACTAACGAGCTATTATGTTTCACCGCCAGTTCCCTGAGTTGAAGATCTCTGCATAATCTGTTGCAAACATTTATAAACGAAACGGTATCTCTTACAAAGGTGTAAATCGTATCAAGAGAGTAATTGATTTCACTCTGCCATTTTACAACAACAACTTAAATTATATTTATAATTAAATGCAGAGAGCCTAATAGAATATTAATAGGTCTTGGTATAAGAGGCATAGCAACATAGAAGTATATGACTAGAAAGTCAAGGTATAAACAATGGCAATTCTTGGAGGTATTAGCGAGGATGCTGGTTTAGAAACTTATGTTATTCATCCTCGCTCTATTAAGACAGAGCAGTATATTAAGTTCTTAGAGCAGCTGAGAGAGAAGTACCCTGAATAAGAGATTATACTGTTTGTTGATAATCTTTCAGTTCATAAGACAAAAGATACAAGGAAGAGTTATGAACAACTTAGAATAACGCCAGTGTTCAACGTACCTTACAGTCCATAGTTTAATGGAATTGAATTCTACTGGGGTATACTAAAAGGTCATTATAAGAAACTGCTGCTATACCACCTGATGCATGACCTACCTATTGATACAGTCGATTTTATAAAAAGTTCAGCTAAGAGAGTAGATAATTAGTTGGCATAAAAGTGTGCTAAAGAAGGGAGAGTGAATGTATATAAATAAGTTTTGTAGTTAAGTTAATGAATATATAAGTCACATTTAAAACTCTTTCGTGAGAGCTGGCTTCTCTTTCTTTTCTTCTACTTCTTGCATCCCTCCTCCAAGGTTTCTTCTCTTGCTGCCAGCTCCAGCATCTATGTTCATTGACTCTGGCGGCTAAATATTTGAATAAAGTCTCTTGCTAACTTCATACTTCGTCTGCGACTTTCGCTCTCTGTGAAGCTTGCTCTATTCCTTCATCAAGAAGATGCCAGTACCAGATTTTTCTAAAGAGTTAAGCTACAAATCTTACTTGAAATATAAGGGTGCTTCTGCAGCTCTGATAGCCAGCTCTCACTTATCTTGATCCCTTGTTTGTCCTTATCTTCTGAAGAGATGCTGTACCTTTTCTTATGAGATTCTTGAATAATTTCTTTCAAGTAATCACCTTTGATAGTTGCAAGTATGCCAAAGAAATAGTTTCTTTCAGGTAGTTTATTTGACAACTGCTTCTTAGTAGGCAGGTACTGCGAAACCTCTGAGTCATTCATAGCATCATCATATAAGTTAGTCACTGAGATTTCTGGATAGTTTGGAATTTCTGCAAACTTTACATCTTAAGTTTTTAATGCTTTCTTCTCTTCGCAGAGTATGGCTCTTAGAAATGAAATTTTAGTACCTTCCATCGTTGGGAGGAACAAACCAACTACATAATAAAGATTAGCCACTATGAGTTCATTACCTTGCTGCACCAGGTAGCGGTGCAAATCCTCCTTGCTTCTAAATCTTTGAATCAATTCTTGTGCTTGCACTCTTTTCATTGCATCATTCATTGACTCCATCTTGTTTACAGATCTAAGAAATGATTTTCAGATTTAAGTTTATTGATTTCAATTATATATCTCCGTAAAACTTACTATGGCATCCTATAGGAGGCCAACCTCTAAGAAGGAAGAGAAGGTATTGAGAACTGGTTTCACACTTGAGAGATTGATATCAATTTCTACTGTTATAGTTCCATATTTTTTAATTTAAATTGGTACGTACTTAATTAGGAGCAGCTCCTAAAATTGGCTAGAACTTAATAAGGAGCATTAATTAAAGCTAGTACTTAATTAGGAGCACCCTAATTTTAATCATAAAATTATAAAATACCTCCTAAAGCAGTACGTTCTTAATTAGGTGCACCTCACCTCCTAAATCAGTACGTGCTGTAATCAACTTATTATTGACAGTAAAAATGGTTGCTTTCTCACCCATATTTAGAGCAGGTTCGTCTCTTAGTGCTCATTTTTCTATACTAATACTCTAAAAACCTCCCTTCAAACTTATAGGGTTGCAAAGCTCTTATATGAGCTCTGAGTAATAGAGGAAGTTTTATAATTTTAAAATTCGAATTTAAATATGAGCGCTAACATTTTAAGAAAAACAGCAGCACTTCCATCAAACTAAATGAGACTTACCTTTGGCAGCAATAAAAAGTGTGATAGCTGCGAGATGAACTCTCATAAAGAACTACCAGAGCTATCACTTGAGGTCTCTGTTATTAAAATAGAAATTAATAATAGAAAATAAATGGCAAACAAGTGTGTGGGAGACAGAGAGGAGGAGAAAGTTAGAAATGAAATTTCAATGTAAGCAGAGGAAGTTGAAGTATATTTTTGTGAGAAGTGTGAAAGAGACTTCACTCATAAATCTAGCTGGTACAGGCATATGAAGGTCCATAAGGAAGCTAAGCCTACTGTATACTTAAAGCATGACAAAGTTGATGGAAAGTATGATTGCTTTGAGTGCCATAAGCAGTACTCTCATACAAGAGACTTAAAGAAGCATCTTTTAAAAGCCCACAAGAAAGAAATAGAAGTTGAAGATTAAGACACTCAACTGAAGTTGCTCAACAAAAGAAAAGCAAGGGAGCCTCTTTAAGTTGCTGAGCTTTACCAAGCAAGCGAATCAGAGTATGTGAGGATTGCACGCAACCTCTTAGCATCAGAGGTCACTAAAATCATGATTAAAATATAATACAAGAAAATTCCAGTACTTGCATAGATTGATTTAGATACTTCTCTCTAAAGCTACCTAATTCTAGAGGACTCCTATGACAAGAAAGTTATTAAGGATCATCAGTATGCTTACAAGGTATATCCTTTCAACTATCTCCTTAGTGATGATAAATAATAAATTGAGTTTACAAATGAGTATTAAGTACTCACTCAGGCTAAGTTTAAAGAGTGCAAATACTTAATAAAGTTAGATGCTGTTCTCTTAGCAAAGATCATGCAGCTTTCAGACTACCACTCTTTGAAATGACACTCAGATATTTCATAACTGATCAAAGAAATCATAGATAGCTTGCATTAATATCAACCTAAGCTATACAAGGTATCAAAGAGCTTCATAAGTTAGGCTTTGTTCACAGAGATCTCAAGCCTGAGAATATAATGTTGAACTTTTCACCAGTAACAGTAACAATTATTGATTTCAACAGAGCCTTAAGAGTGGAAGTATCAAGGCTTGGAAGTGTAATGGGAACTCCAGGCTATTATCCAGAAAGAGAAGACTGGAGAGATGGAGACTAACAGTTGGATATGTGGGCTTTAGCAGCAATAATAATTTAGTCAAAACTTTAAAACCCCTTATTGAGGTTTATATGTGTTTTTATTTTTAGGGTATAGTTGGGTCTTATTGGGGTTAGTGATAAATTAGGCCAATTTTCAAAATGAGAAATAGAAATCAGCGAAATTTAGGGTCTATATATGATGAGAAATATTTAGATTTACTGCTTAAGCTTAGGTATGGTACGAATATTAATATAGATAAAGTCAAGCCAATATTGAATTATGCAGCTAAAGCAAAGCTCTCACAAGAGTGCCTCACCTTCAGCATTTTTATTAATAAGTCTTGGTATTAGAAGTTTGATAATATAGAAGTCTATGATTAAAAAATGAAGGCAGTCACTTATGCAATTTTAGCTGGTATAAGTGAAGATTCAGGCTTAGAGATTTATGTTATTTACCCTAGCTCTATTAAGCGAGAGTAGTATATACAGTTCCTACATAAGCTCAGAGAGAAGTATAGTAACCAAGAGATCATCCTGTTTGTTGATAACCTCTCAGTTCATAAGACTAAGGAATCTAAGAAAGCTTATGAAGAGTTAAACATAACTCCTGTATACAACGTTCCTTATAGCCCATAATTTAATGGAATTGAATTCTACTGGAATTAAATCAGGACTCACTTCAAGAAACTGCTAGTGTATCATCTTCTGCATGACTTGCCCATCGATACAGTAGACTTAATTTAAAGCAGCTGTAAGAGAGCGAGCGTAGATAAGACACCAATTTGTACGAGAGAGGGAAGAATGAATGTATATAAATAAGTTTTAGATTTAAACGAATGAATATATTCACATATTAAATTGGCACATAAAGGGGTTTGGCTTCTCTTTCATCTCCTCTTCTTATGGCTTGCTTGGCCCCATATTTCTTCTCTTTGTGCCAGCTCCTGCATCTAAGTTAATATCATCTGGTTTTAAGATATCTTTATACAGCCTCTTGCTCACCTCATGAATTGTCTTCGACTTTCTTTCTCTGTGAACCTTTGCATGCTCTTTCATAAGATATATACCAATGCCAGATTTTCTTACTAAGTTATATGTCAAAGCTGGCTTGAAAGATAAGGATGCTTGTTAAGTTCCTCTAGCCAAGCTGAGCTTATTAGAATGCCTTGCTTTTTCTAGTCTTCAGGAGAGATAGAATATCGTTTCTTATGTGATTCTTCAATTATTTCTCTGAGATACTCCTCTTTTATTGTACCAAGAACACCAAATAAAAAATTCCTCTCTGGTAGTTTATTAGAGAGTTGTTTCTTGGTAGGAATGTAAACTACCACTTCCTCATCTCACATGGCATCCTCATAAAGATTAGTGACTGAAATCTCAGGGTAGTTAGGAATTTCTATTAGATTAATCTCTTTATTTTTAAAGCTTTCTTCTCCTCACAAAGTATTGCTTTCAAGAATGAAATTTTGGTACCTTCCATCGTTGGAAGGAATAATCCAAATGTATAATATGTTAGTAATCATCAAGTTATCTTACCATGTAAAGTTAGATATCGATATAGATCTTCCTTACTTCTGAATCTTGATATCATTTCTTGAGCCTCGACTCTTTTCATTTGATCTTTGAGTGATTCCATATTTGTTCCTCTTCCTATTAATGAATTTCAAATTATGAATTATAGACTTCTGGATCCTATTGTTTAAAATCTTACTATTAAATATGGACATCTTATTTGAGGTCAACCCTGCAAAGATACGTGGAGAAAGTTTGCAGAAGCTGTAACAAACTCCAGAGATTGAGCTCCATTTTTATCAATTTAGTTCCATTAAATTAGTACTAAATTTGTTAAAATTTAATTTGTACCAATTTAATAGTTCCAAAACTTAATTAGTACCTAGTTTCAAACAAATAAGGTTTTAATGGAAAAGTTCCAATATGGTTCAAAACCTAATTGGTACCACAGTACCAACCCAATTACATACTTGGTTGGTACCAAAATCAAAATCATTAAGAATGAAATTAGAGAATTATAGCAATAAACTAAACATAGATATGATCTCTAACACCTCAAAAACCACCATTATTGCTGTAGGATCAACTCCTATACAGAGTTACTATAACCAGAGAGGTTATTAGAGCTTAATAAAAGAAATTTAAATTTGAATTTAAACATGGCAGCTAACTTAAATCGCAAAGCAGATTCTCATGGAGCAGGATAATCACAACTAAAATATGGATCCTCCAAGAAACCAGAAGTAATCTATATAGAAAGAGAGGTCGAGCTAAGAGTTCTAGAGTTTGAAGCAGAGGTCTTTAAAATTGAAGTTTAAAACAAGAAAAAGAGTGCAGAGGTAGGAGTTTAAACATAAATTGAACTGATTGAGGAAGAAAAGGAACAGCAACAGATAAAAAAGTTAAAACATATTAATGTGAAGACTGCTAAAAGTCCTTCTAAACTGAGTCAAGCTTGAAGAGGCACATCAAAGAGATACACTCTGGTAGAGCTAAGATGTACTTCAAGCATGATAAAGTAGATGGTAGGTATTAGTGCACAATATGCATGAAGTCTTATACTCACTCAGCCAAAGTAAAGAGGCATATGCAAAAGCGCCACTTAAGCGAATTCCTGATTGAATATGAAGAAACTTAAAAGCTTATACCTGCTAAAAGAAAAAACAACTATCTTGAGTCATAAAGAGAACAGGAGGAGAGGCTCAAAAGACAGAAGCGATTTGAATCAATGAATCAGCCAGCAAATAGTACTCTTATAGCATGTCTTTAAGAAAGAGCTATGTATATACCTGCATTAAATGCATTTAATATTGACAGCAGTATTGAAAATTACTTGCATTTTTACCTGCCAAACAAGTCTAAACTTATAGTGGTTGATGAGTATGCTTACAAAGTATATCCTTTCAAGTATCTTATTAAAAACGAGCAGTATCAAAATGAATTTGCAAATTAATACATAATCTTGTGAGAGGCTTAGAAAAAATAGTTTAAAAACTTACTTAGACTCGATGTAGTTATTCTTGGGCATGGTTTTGTTGCATTAAGACTAAAAAACTTTGAAATTACATTGAGAGAGTATCTCTATCAAAATAGATACCCAGATGATTTAATTGAGATACTGTCAGAGATGATTAAGGGTGTATAAGAGCTTCATGAACTTGGGAATGTGCATAAATATTTGAAGCCTGAAAATGTTATGTTAAATCTTTGTCCATTAGAAATAGTCTTCATTGATTTCAATAGCGATAAGATAAGAAATAGTGACTTTGGCTAAGGTGCTTAGCACACCAGGATACTTTCCAATCAGGGAGAAGTGGACTAATGGCTCTGCATAATGGGATTTTGGACAGTTGCTGCCATAATCTTAGAGTGCGATATGGAAAGTATGTCTTACTTTGGAACAAAGCACGAAAAATAATCAATAAGTTTAGCTTTTAAACATATATAACAGGAAGATGTCTGCAATTAAATTAAGAGTCTTGTAGAGATGATAATCGTTAGAGCTCCAGCGTTTCCAAGTTAATCGCTGGAAGACATACTTGAGCCAATCAAAAGAGCTAGATTCAAGAGATACCACAAAGATAAGCAGATAAAATTTGTTTGAATTAAGTACACTAATAATCATTAAATATTCATTAAATTTACAAAAAACCTCCGTTATCTCTACTAACCCCAATAAGACCCCAACTATACCCAACAAATGAAAGCACTTATAAACCTCATTAAGGGGTTTTGGAGTTTTGACTGTAAGCAAGGTTAATTATAACTAAAGTTTGGTTTATAATTTTAATAGCATTTACAATATAGATTTATCAGTTACTCCAACTCAGATTAACTTTAATGATACAATTTTAGGCTGAATATAATTGTTGAATAAGATAAAATAGCTAAGGTGAGATCCCAGTAAGTTTTACAAATGATTATAAAACTTATCACATCGAAATAAAATTCTAAGAAACTTCAATAGACTCTAAAATTAGCCACTACACACACTTAATTTATGAAAATAAGGTAAAGATCAACAATAATAAAACCTTTTTGGAAACATTTGTTATTTTAGTCATTAGAAATAACTATTTTGAAAGACATCTTGTATACCTTAATATATTTATACTTATTTGAGCAGATTATAAAAATGAGTAGTAAGTAAAATCCAATTGATATATGTAATAAAAGGTGACAAAAATTAACATTAAATCTATAAAAATCTTTAAATAGCAAAATTAATGATAAATGTTTATCATAATTTGAATAAGTTTACAATTAAACTCTAACAATTAATATTGAAAATGGACACTCATAATCTAACTGAAACTAATCAACCCTGCTATATCAAAGATCGATAGTGAATCAGCATATAAAGCCTCGCAGCTCTAAATGGCGACCTCCCTTAGACAGTAATCTAATCCAGGATGAAAAGATGTACATGACCTGTTCTAATGGCTTCCAGTAGTGACAGCAAAGGGCCAGCACTTCCAGCGCGGAGCCCTCCAGCCATGGAAGCAGGGGAATTGGAGAGTTGACACATAGACCTACGTACCTTCGATTCTCACACCGTTGCAAGCATCAACATCGCATATGGCTACCATAAGGCATCAGTGGCTTTGTAAAGCCCAATGATAAGGTGACCATCTCTAGCAAGACCGAAAATATTAATGGCAACTTAAGCAGCTGGAAGATTAGTGTTAGCGTATCAAGTAGTCCTTGGTGCATTGGGTACTGGAAGAGCATGATGTAGAAGCTTCATTTGCGCTAAGACTGTTGGTATAAACACAGGAGCTATGTGGGCAGTAGTGATAGAAATCTAATATTCGCTGCTTCCTTATCATTGATTAACTTCTACTTTCTTGGCATCTGAGCCTGTTTCCTTTGGTGCGAAGAAGCCGTATAAGTGCTCTGAAGTGCCAGAGTGGAATGGAACCCTATTAATTTAGACGCCAGCGAGTGCAGCGTGCACGGTATAATACTCTAAGATTCCTTTGTTCCCCCATCAGAAAGAGCCCTCCATCTTTATCGAACCCCTTTAGACAGCTAAAGAATCCACCCTGGCTCCACTCACAGCAAGATAGAGAAAAGCGCTCTGGGCAGAGAGGAAAAACTCAATAGAGGAGAGAGATTTGCAAGTTTAAGATTGATTTGACAGCATCATCGTTACGAATACCAAGGAAATGAGCCTCAAAGCGCTCGCTCAATATCATAGGGTGGTCCGCAAAATTAAGATTTCTACTTATCTTGGCCCTGCAAAGATGTCTACGACGTCGTAGACCCCATCTCCGTAGATTAAAACATGAGAATTGAGAGGTGCCCCTGGCCGCCCCCAGTCGAAGATCTTCCCGTGACATCTCTGCAATACTGGTTTGACAAAAATGCCGTGAAGCCAAATGTGGAGACTACTCCTGCTGATGAATAAGTCAAGGGGTAGAGTAGAGACTCATGAATTGAGGTGCTATTGAGGAGGAAAAGCTCGAGAGGCGCGAGAGAAGAGACGATGACTATGGCATCTACAGAGGAGGATGCAGGGCTGGCTACGGAGGGAGCAGAGGCGATAGAGATGGCTTCAGAGGATAACACGAAGGTGGTAAATTCCTTGGAGGTTGACCACAAAGACATAGACCAAAGAGTCAAAATACAGTGGATAGGCCAGCAATAGAAGAATCACTGGAGCCAGAGGAGGAGCTCGTAAAGATCTTGATGGCAAAGAACCAAAGGAGGTTTTATGACTAAGCTGACAAGCCTAACCAAAAAAAAAAGATATTGTAGCTAAGCTCAAGGAGTAGTCTAAGCAATAAAAAAGTCAAAAGCACGTAAATGAACTTCTGAAAATATACAGCAATACACAAAATAATGGGAATAAGGTAAAATACTAATATTAAATACACACTGATTTCGCATTCATAAATAAATTGGTTTTGCATTTCTTTTTCATTAATTTTTACATTAATTTATATAATTATAATTCGATTAAATATATAATATTTGTAACTCTTTAAATCAATTTTTGTTTTTAATATCATTTTATATATAATTGTACTCAGTTATATTTATTAGAAAATGACACAAGATATATCCTAATTCCTTATTTGTGTTAAATTTCATACTTGAAAATTCAAATTCTAAAGAAATCTCATTAAAATAAGCTTGTATTAGTGTACTCTTCTATTTATAAGTGAATGCCTTCTACCAATAAAGCTTCGAATTTTTAAATTATGTTTTAAATAGTGAACTTAACACATTTTCAAGCTAATTTTAGAGGCTTTACTACATATTAAGTCCTTGAATGTATCCTTATGCATTGGAATAAAATTATGTTAGACTTAAATATAATAACCTAAATAGTCTTTGATAAATTAATACATGAAATGGTTGAATTTATTTTGACTATTTCGATTAATGAGCAGATAATTATAAATAAACTAATGAATTATAAGAGAAAAATTTAATACTATAAACTATCCTAGAGATATATTTATGAATAACAATAATATAAACGTAAGTACGGCTGTTGTATAACTAGTATAATTAACAAGTTAATCAGGAATGAAAGTATATTATCATTAGACAATAAAGAAATCATAAATATAGATACTATGAATGTAGTAAATATATATTAAATAATTAATATTATAAATCTATGAATGTTAATTCATTCATTCTTTAATCGAAGTTTGTTGCAAATAAAATTCTCATATTTACAAACTAAAATATATTTAAAGTTCTTTAATAGATATTAGAGTATTCTCTTGGCTTGAAATGATTTAAATATTTATTTAGGTTCTAAATAATATTAAAGCATCAAATTATATATCAGATTATTTGATGGCAATATTATCTTTATGTAATTGATTTTTATATTAAACACACCTCAGCTATTAAGTCATTGTTTTAATTTAGATATAATTTTATGTGAAATCGTTAGATTGTGATTTAATAATTTATCAATAAGCAACATAAATCATAAACTATAATTGTTCCAAAATAATAACAGATACGAAAGCAACTTTTTTATATAGCAGGAGAAGTTCTTTTAATCTAATACTAAGATATTAAATAAAAATATTGATTTAAACACTTAAAAGTGAGAGTTATTGAGTATATTTATTCAAAAAGATGTAATTACATGAAAAAACATGCAAATTAATATGCTTATTGTATTTAAGAATGCTCAACGGTTCACTTGAAATTAAGTAAATTGGTTGAGAAGTATAGGCATGATTAAATATTTTGGGATTCTGTAGGCCTATAGAATTTTACAGAAATTGACCTTTCATAAATATTAACAAATATAAGGCAGAATATTGACAAGTGGAGATAGAGTAAACTATTTCAACAAACTCCATTGCAAACGAAGCAATTAAACAATAAATATAAAAATAAACTAAATTAATTTAAGTAATTATCTAATAAACAACATTTTATATCCACTTTAATAAGCGATAAGATCAGATATGACTCTATCACTAGAATAATATTGGTGAAGTGGATATTTAAATCTGAACTTCTTTCTATCTTTGAAACCACCAGTAAAATATTCGCTTGATTTCTCAACAAAGCATTACTTTACATATCTAACCGTTTCTACAATCAAAATGTAAATAGTTATTATAAGATATTGAAAAGAGAAAGATAAAGATTGGATGACTCAGAGTAGACGGATCTTGGAAAAGTTCTGGGTGAGTATTTTGAGAGTGGTAAATACTTACCCTAGTGATTAATCGTGATATTTACCCTTAATTATGTGCTTAAAACTAACTAACTATTATAAGATATTATTCATAGAAGTAGAAGTGTTTTTCTGGTTAAGGAAGGTTTGAAGATTGTCATTCACACAACTAAAACTTCAACAACAGTTACACTCAGCCTTCAATCAACTCAAGCAAGCATTATTACTATCAATTCTTGCTGACTGATTCTCCTCCTCATATACATTCAATGTTTAATCAATATCGAAATGTATGCGCTGTTGGTAACTTCCCTGGAGGCATCGATTTTAGTAACACTTAAGCTCCATGAATGAAGTCAAGTTAAGTTGAAGTGAGTATAGATTAAATTCAAGAAAATAACCTAACCAATCTCTAAATATCTCCATGAATTATTTGGCAACTAAATTCTCACAAAAAAATTATGTAATTAATAATGGTTATAATTATACAATTAAATGATTAAACAAATTGTTATGTGGAACTGAAGTTATGGAGATAGTTACAATCATGTGAATTAAAGATTTTAACTTATATTTAAATAACAGATTGACTTGCATTGTTCATTCAGTCTTGTTTTTTAATTTAATAAAAACTAATTAACAATCATTTAAATCAGCAAAATTCTAGTGATTCCTTTTCTAAAAAATTACAATATGTGTAAAAACAAACATTCACATGCATATTAATCATAAGCTATTAATAATTATAACATATAATTATTAATAATTTGTCAAAACCTCCCGATTGAGTATTCCATAAGTCATAATTTCAATGATGTTTGCATTCACTGTGTTATCATCTACATCATCCTAATCTTCCTCTTCACCATTTAGGAACGATACATCAGTGGATTCTAAATTAAGCCTGTTTATTTTTAATTTCTACCGCATTTAAAAGTCTGATAAAATGATTGTTAATAAAGAATACTTTGAATTAACTAACCTGGCGAGTATGTATCATTGCTATATATATAAATAATAAGTTGAAGATGTACAATTCCTCTCTTTTAAGGTGCAATAATCAATAAAATTAATATATGCCACGATTAGTTTATCGTGGATATTAGATTATCTGGTTTATCATAATGAGGTTTACAATCATCATTAATATAGTTTTATTAATTGCCTTTTGCACTATATATTTTTAATTAACTATCAAAGTGACAGTGGAATAAATGAATGTTTAATTTATTTGAAAGTATAATTACCCCCTTAAATTGCTACTTGATGATAAACAGCATTAAAGTGAGAAAAATCTACTTATTATAGTGGATCTAGTTGAATTTATCTGAATTGTATGGACAATAGTTATTCAGATTACTCAGTTTAATTTTCATTTAAATAATCAAATTTGAGAATGCATATTCTTTATTTTTCATTTAAAAGGACTATATTTTTTAATAAATTTCGTAATAATGTTACTAATCTAATATTGCATAAAATTAAAAGTACAAATTGATTTTATCTCACATTAAATTCAATAATTATATTTTGAGATGTTTAATGGCTAATTTAAACAGCAATGACCTCAATAGATCTTCTGTATAATGTAAAACAAAGCAACTTATATATCAATAATCAATCAATTTTACATGATTAACAATTAAAGTATAGTTACTTAATTGTTTAATATTTCCCCTAATACAGTTGTAGATGTATAGTACCAATATTTATATGTCTATTTATATTAAAAGTAACAAATCAATATTAATAAAGGTTAAATTTTAGCATATCGCATTTAAAACCGAACTAACTTAGTCTAAACCAAAGACATTTAACAAACTTACTTAAATCATATCGTTAAAATGTTAATATTCACTCTCTTGAAGACGTTGATTCCGGAAAGATACTGATTGAAGACGTTAAAATTACTCTTCGTAGCAATTAAAAGATGCTTATACTATTGAAATCAGGTCAATGCGTTATAATAATAGACATCCATCAGAGGCATTGACTTTGTTGCGACTGAGATGTGTCTCAACTAGTTGAATTAAAGCAGATAAATCTAATAATTTCAGTGAAATAAGGTCTCTTATATAAATAAAGTATTTTGTTATTAATAAAATCAGGTAAAGTTGTAATTATTTATTATTGATAAAATAGAAATAAAATAGAAAAGAATGAGAAATTTAATTTACTTTGTTAAATAAAAACTGCCATCAATTAAAATACACAAATTTAATTACATTTAATTAAACATATAAATGTATAAATAAAGCTTTTTGAGGTAATATTACTAACTTATACATGCTTGTGTTTTAAATTAGCACTTTTATGTTTTTTTATTTTATGATTTCCCAATTCGATTGTTATTCTGTGAAGAAGTAATTAAGTAAAGTTAAAAACTGATTAAAAGTATTTTAGCATATTATAATAGTTTGGATCATTTAAGAAAGTTATAATTCTTGTATGTACTGTAACTTTAATTTAAAATGCTTGAGAGTATTTTAAAATTTGCATGCAAAAGTAAAACCAGAATGTCAAAAACTATTATTTAAGCGAAATCACTATTCTTTAAAAGTACCTACTTTATTTTTATCAGTATTCAGGTCAGTGCATTCAGTGTATGATAGTCATTTGTAGATATATATATATAAACCCATTTTATTTAAAGTTTAGTTTATTGTTAATCATATCAGTTATTTCTGAATTTGAACAATTACTTTTATTTCAAAAATTCATGCATAATATTAAATACTGTAAACATACGATTAAACACAGAAATCTATCATAATGAGAAAGCTATAAATTAAAATTAAGTATTGGAATAATTATTTGTCAATGTAAGTTTAAAATTTATAAGCATAGATAGAATTTAAATACGATAAAAATTTCAATTTTAAGGGGTTAAACAGAAATAACTAATTCAAATATTATAGAAGCTATATCATATCTATTCAAACTAAGATTATAAACAAAAAAATCAATGAAAATATTTAGAGATTATTATAAACTGATTTAAATGAGTATTTCTCAACAATTATGTTAATAATTAATATATTTAAGCTAATTCAGCATTAATAGAAGGCTTAACAGTGAAATAATCATTTTATAAGAGTAATTTCTCCAGAGTAGTTATTTAATTAAAATGCCATTATTTATAAAATAATGTATCCATTAGATTTAGTGTATAACTGTATTTTTATAAAATATTCTATTGTAATCTCATAAAATAATTCATATTGTCAAACATAGTTTATCAATAAGAATATGATATTGTTGAGATTTAAAATTTACTTTATTTTACCCTTATTTTAGCTCCTTAAATGAATTATACTTGCTTATTGCAGTAGTTGCTGATAAAAATCATTTCCAATCTATAATCTGCATATCATCAAGAATTTCAATAAAAAATTTTAAAATTTTCACAGGTAGTTTGCTAAACAGTGAATGCATCATCCTTGATTGGATTGTTTTATACACTGAAATTTTGCTATTTATACATTTTTAAGTTATTTTTCTTTCATATTTATAAAGATGTCTATATTATACAGAAGTTCAACTCGAAATTAATTTATCTTATAGTTTTCAAAATCTTTTAAGATCATCTATATTTAAATCAATTACATTTAATTCAAGATGTCAAAGAATAGTTGCTTTATTCTGTTCTTTTAAAAGCCAGTCTTGAATTCATAGTTGTGATACTAAAGAATTTATCAACAAATTTATAGGTGTAGGCTCAAACCAATCCTAGGTTTGATGATTACCATTTATATCAATCATGAAAATACAATCTCCAGAGTTTGAAAAGCTAATTATCAATTATTAATTTATATATTATATACGTTTTAAAATATAAAATAAATCCATTACTCTTGCAAATATCTTGTCATTTTATTCATAATGTTTTCGTTTTACAATTCTTATTTTAAATTTAGTACTTAATTGTTACTATAAATATAATTAAAAAAAACTAATAATATATCAAATTAGATTAAAATTTTTATATTTTAAATAACGATTTTATGGTAATAATTAGATTTATATAATTTAGATAAAATATAAAAGAGTGTAAATCTATAAATACTTTACATAATTATTGATTCGCATTTTATTTTCAAGATTAAACACTCAAATTGTAGGAGTCGTTACAGATTTACCTATTACTAACCAAAGTAATATATGATTTATAATATTGCAAACTATGTTTGCTATCGTAATAAATTTATAACATAGATTACTTTTAATATAAATAGTAACTTTTAGGTAAGCCTATCTCTCATTGTGAAGAGAAAAAGTTAATATAAATAGTCAAATTTATTATAGATAGCTCAATTAAAAGAATAAAATGAATGAAAATAAGGAGGTTGTTAAAAGTAAAATCAAATACAAATAAATAAGAAAATAGTCATTAATTATTGTTAAGTCAGATTAATATACTATTGGAACTTGCTTTATTTATTACTAATTAATAAATTCTTGTTTTTTTAAATTATAACAGCACCAAAACTTAATTCAAGTTTGATTAATATTATCTTAACAATTACTTATTTTATAATATAAATATTTCTTGCTTATTGAAGCTGCGATGTTACTACCTCAATTAACCGCACGATAAGAGCCGAGGAACTTTAAAATCTTATTGTCACTTTGACAGCTGCCTCGAGAGAGCTTTGAAACTGGCTCTTTACAAACGTTACTTCATCAATAAGTCAGTATAGTGACTTGATTTTGAATGCGATCGTCAATTTAACAATTTCACTTTTAAACATATAAATAATACAGAAAGGCATCACCGCATTCGAATTTCATTTCAAAAATGCTCTCCTTTCTAGATTCAAACTGTACTTACGATTTCTTGAGAATTTGGTAAAATTGCATTGACTTGTATCGCCCAATAAAAAACAATAAATAGATCTTATTTATACAGAAGAGCAACTTTATTTGAGCTGAATATCATTTCATATTATGCAAGATTTTTAAAGATAAGAAGCGATTATAAGTATATTACTCGCAGATCCATAAGCATTCGTCAATAAGAACTCACTAATCATACGACCTTTTCAATTCAATGCTATAAAAATGACTTTGAAGCATAAAAAGCAAAAGTGGATGCAAATCCTGGTAATGGAAAAAGAATATGAATATTGAATAAATATTGAATTGGCTAAAAAATTCTAAGCATTTATACTGGAAATGCTTACAGCTCTCAGGGAAGTCTAATTGCGCATACTGTAGATCTATAATGCATCCCTAGTTTAACTAAATATAATTTGTCTCTTAGATTTGATGAAATCGGAAAGAGTTAAAGAGAGAGCGCAGCTTTTAAAGAGAATGAATTATTAAACTTATTCGCATGATCTAGAAATATGCAAAAGATTTTATGGAGACTCTAAATTTATTGGGCAATGAAATTAAAATGATTTTTGAATCCTCATCAATCAAGAGACTTGACTGTCTATGGGTCTCTTATTTCTTTTGTTTCTCATGCAGATTCTTGTAAAGTTGAGTCCCTTTTGATATTCAATTTTTCATGGGGTGTTGACAAAAATAAATGAATCATCAAAGTAGTGTAATAATAGAAAGCAAGTCAACAACTTCTAAATATTATGAATTCTATTAGAATATTTAAAACAATTTAGTATATAGAATTAAGCATCAATATACTTTATAGATAATGATAGTCAGCAAAGCTGTCATTTGTTTCTTGTAAATTGTTGGAAAAATTAAATGTAGATCGACATCAGAAGGATGAGATGAACATACCTTTAAACCTAATAATCGTCAAGCCTGAGATTGAATAGAAGTTAAGATTGAAATTTTATTTTACCAATAATGAATTCCTCAAGATGATTGAGTTTTCGAATTCCTAATATCTTATCAAAACAAAAAAGGAGTTTTTAGCCTATTCGTGAAGTATTACAGTAGTAGGACTCGTAGATGTAAAGGATTGTATGGCAAATAGATTAATAATAATAAACATGCTAGTATATTTGTTCAAACACTTTAGAGGATCTTAGAATAAAGTCAATTTCAATAAATTTATAAAAAAGCATAAATTAATAAAACAAGTATTAAGATCTATTATAAATAGCATTTATGAATATGTGTATTTTATATGAAATATCAAATACAGAGATAAATTATATCTTGAAGGGCTATAGTCCACCCAGTAATATTTAAGACGGAATAATATAACCTATTCTTTAAACTTCTTTTCCCTAATCCCTCTTTAATAAATTCCAGCCATACTGATTAATGAAATTCAAGTGAGATTTACCATACTCTTTTGCAGAATACAATATTCAAAACAGCTTCTTAGTAATGATACTTGTAATTTAAATAAATTCTAAAATAATTCAAAATTTTGCTAAAATAAATATGGACTATTAACATAATAAATCTCTTTCTAAACTCCATTAGTAAATATATAGACATGGTTCCAAAAAGTTTAGATTAAAAGAATGACAGTCATTAAGGAAATATTTTTTTACATCAATGAGAATTCATTAATAAGATAATTATCTGTTACATTAATTCTAATTCAATGAAAATATAATATATAGTTAAAAAATTAGATGAGAAAACATAAGATCAACTATATATAATATATAACTTAAACAATATTCTTAATCACATTTAAATTTATAAAATGGAAATATCAAAAAGCATCATTCAACAAGTAAAAGAAAGAAAAGTCATTGAATATGTAAATGTCTTGAAAAAAATTGATAAATACTACTACATATTAACATTTAGTATTTGATACAAGAAATATGAGATAATTTAAGATATACATATTTATACAAAAGAAGATAAGAACAGGAATGAAAAAGAAGTTAATAAAAAAGTAATTGTATTTCTCTAAAAAAAATAAATAAAAAGGAATTATTAAATAATCAAGATTATTTAAAAACATAATAAAAACATGAGGAAAAAGAAAATATCTTTATAAAAATAAAAAAAAGAATACTAACGTATATTTATGAAAAAACTAAAATCTCAATTGAAAAAATAATAACTCATTCAAATATTAAAATATTCTTGATAAAAAATTTGAGCTCAAAAAAACTAAGATCTTTAGCTTTCTACATCTGGATGAGTTGGCTAAAACTCTGAATGGATGAGAAAAGATTGACCTGGATTTGTTGAATTGAATGTCTAATTTAGGCTAAAATTTTTATTATTATGTTGAATTCTACTTTCTTTACTTAGTTTGAAATCAATGCTCACTATTAATAACAAATTTGATTTTACTTTTTTAATAATATATTTCTTTTTAATTTTATTTTTTTAATTATTTTATAGCACTAGTGTGTGATTATTTTCTGTTTATTTTTCATTATTTATCTTCATTTTCTCTTATAAGCTTATAATTAATTTTTACTTTATTAGAACAATATACTGAATATTATAAGAAGCACAAGTATTAATATATCCTTTTTAATTTTTTTTCTTTTTTTTTATTTTTAATAGAAAATTTTTAAATTTTCTTTTTTTATAGAATAGGATAATATCAATTTTATGGAATCAATAATATCTTGAATTTAATGTATTTTCATTTCATATAATTATTTTTTCGAAAATGTTAATTAATTTTTTTTTATCAATAATTTAATAATATAATAATTTAAATTTTTACATGTTATTTATATTATATATTTTTAAAAAAAACAATTATTGAGATAACTAAAGCTGTATATTATTTTATTGCTAAAAAACGTCCTTTTTACATTACTTTTTTATTACATCTAGCAATTTAGTATTTTTACTATTTATAATTAGATAATAAATTATTAGTCTTTTAAAATGAATATTTTATTATTAAATTTGATTTTATAATTAAAATATCTTTATATTTAATAATTTACATGCCATTTTATAAATAGAGATCTTCCTAGATGATTGTGAATGTAATCATTGAATTAATTACAATAACATTTAAAATTCAATAAAAGTTTTACATTACTTATATTATATATAAATATTAATGATCTAACTAAAGATGATTCATATTAAAAATTCTTCTCTTTGTTTTTATTGTAAGACAGAAATAACAGGTAAATGTTATTATCATTAAATAGCTTAGCTTAAATTGATATTAATTTATGTATTTCTAATAATGTAATACGTGAAAACATTCTTGTTAATATGTAAATTTACATGTTCTTATCCTGAATGAAGTTTAAAGCCAATTTAATGTTGCATTTTAATTTTATCTTTATAACTGATAATCTATATTATGAATATTACATTTAAAAATTTATAGATTTATGACTTAACCATTAATGAAAGCAATAGGAAAAGGCGATTTTTTATAATTTGTTTAATTGTTTTACAACATATTAATATTTACTGCAAATCTACTTTAAAATAAAAAATAAACCTCAATAAAAATATTATTAATAATTAAAGAAACGTTGCCGTTTTCGTTTGTTTTGTAGTTAGTATTTATATAATTATTTTGTTATAAAAATAGGAAAAGAGTTATTTAATCATTCTATTAAAAATTACCTGTTTTCTCATGTTTTACTTATTAAGTCGTATAAATCGAATTATATAGATGCTAATAGTAAACCTGGTTGATTCTTAATTAAATAGACTAATTACTTTCATAACATTAATTATTTACTTTTATTTCCTTTAAATTTCAATCATTATTTATATATATATATATTTTTATGTAATTTATTAAATGGAGTTATAAATTTGTTAATAAATTACTAGTTTATCATATTCTTAAATTTCATGTTTCTTTCTTGCTTTTGATTATTTATTTGCATTTAATTACTTTAATTTCTAGCAAGGTTAAATTGAAACAAGTAATAAGCAAAATGGACATAAAATAATTTAAAATCCTGAGTTATTCTTTTATAAATTATTTTCATTGCTATTTTACACACTATTAAAAAATTCATAGAGTAATCAGTTAATTATTATAGAATAAAGAGGAGGTAAAACGAAATTTAAATAACACAGTGATGGTTGATGAACAAGAGAGTGGGAAGTCCTGCTAGGTAACTAATGTCGAAAAGACTATAAAGGAGTACAATTTAAACAAGGGCATTGCATTGATCCTGTCGGATATGACGGGAAGATACTAAGTTAGTTTAAGTCTATATCTAAAACCATGAGCAAAAAAGTCATTTTTAATGGCTAAATGAAGGTAATATCGCAAAGTGTATGAAAGAAGGAGGATTACTATTTTTTAACTAAGATGAAAAAGATCGAAACACGCAAAGTTTATAATCAATATATTCATAATTATTAATCTGTTGTCTTTTAAGTCATTTTAATTAAATAAAGGATTTAATATAAATTTAACATTAGTTTTTAATTTTAATCTACATGATCTATAAATAATAGATAGTTATAAATTTTACAAATCTATAAATATATACAAGATTAAAGAAAACTAATTTAATACCCCTAAACATCTTATTTTTAATATTTCATCATTTATATATTTAATTAAAACATTTCTGTGAATAAACTAGAAATTCTAATTTAATTAATAATAAATACTTTATTAATTTATATTAAATGTTTTATAACTATATTTTAAAACTTATTACATTCAATAACTTAATTAACATGCTTAATATATTATTTAGTATTTTAACAATTTCTAAATACATTTAATCTACAAAATAAACGAAGAGAATAGTGGGCTGTTACAAACTGAAGATTACCAAAATGAAATCAAAGAAAACAATCGCACCCATATAAACCTTATTATAATGCTTGAATATTTCAAAACTTCAATTAAAAAGTGTTAAAATAAAGAAGTTCATATGCTGATGAACAAATAGAAAGCATAGACTTGATCAAAAAGGGCAAATTACTGCAAATCTTACAAGAAAACATAGTTAACAATAAAGACGCAGAAATAGTAAAATTAATTGAAGGACTTTCCACAAACAACAAAGTTTCAAATTAGAAATAGAAATAGTCACAAAATAGAGAATTCCTTGAGGAAGCAGATAATCACCAAGATTGTTAATCATATACTTATAAGATGCATTATTTTTCTAACAGGACTACTGTTACTAATAAATAAGGCAAATTAATAGTTTATTCTTGCTTGACAACATACTTTTAATTGTAAAGACTCTAAATAATTTATCAGAGGAATTAATTGTTTCAAGGAGGTAAACATAGTTTTATTTAAGCACAAAAAGATAGTCTTCCTGAGTAATCAATA
This sequence comes from Oxytricha trifallax, assembly GCA_000711775.1. Lineage (NCBI taxonomy): Eukaryota > Ciliophora > Spirotrichea > Sporadotrichida > Oxytrichidae > Oxytricha > Oxytricha trifallax. Next base: position 27,232 of record ARYC01006262.1, read on the forward strand.
CGATTTTTTTCTTAATATTTTTACATTAATAATAGCTAATTACTCAAGAAGCAAAGTTTTATAAGTTCTTATCAGAATTCATGTCTGTATAACAAAAACTCATAAACTCTACTAAAGTCTACATAATTCTTGTTTTTTTATTTGACAGTATAAAGGTATATAATTATTTTTCATTAATTATTTACGGATAGATTTAGCCTTAATAATATTTTGTCAATTTAAAACACATTTTTAAGTTTATGTTAATTTGAAATCAAAATAGATAAAATGAAAAATGTATGATATTTTTTGAGATTTAATTATTGATAAATACAAAATATCAGTAAATTATAAAATTAAAATCTAGAATAACAGACAAGAAAATAATTAATTAGAGTACAAAGACAATTATAAATTAAAAACTGCAATAAAATGTCTTCAAAAATGTAATTATTACAGAGTATTTTTTTACTGTATTTACTTATATTTGTGAATATTTAAGTTTTTTTATTAATTTTCAAAAACATTCTATTCTAGCGAACATGTGTTTTCGTTATTACTTCTTAAACTTAAGAATATTTTAATTTTCTTTGTAATCTTAAGAAAGGGTAAAATTTCTCTAAGTTTTATTGTTTCTTGATCATTTACGCCAAATATATTTATTATTTATGCATTTCTATTACGAAGTCTGTTAGTAAAATTTACATTTATAGATATAAATATAAATTAAGCATACCAATAAAGATAAAAGTTATGAAAAAATATAAAATTAAGAATTTACTTACTAAAATATGAATAGTTAAAGCTCTTCACTCTCATTTTCATTTTATTTTGAAATAATTCTTATATTTTCAGTTTTAATTTATTTAATATTGAAATTTTTATTTCAAAAATTCATGCATAATAGTATAGTTATTATAATATTTACATCTGTTCAAGAATAATGGTTATAATTAAAATCCCATTTCATATAATGAATTTTTAAAGATAATTTTGAATCAAAAAAATAAGCAATGTACATGAGTTTAAATATATGGGATTATTTATATTTGCCTTAATTCATAATAACTTCTTGAAAAATATATAGAATAATATTAAGAGATAAAACAAAAACAATCACAAATAAACCAGCTTAAACAACTAACCATACAATAAATGTTCCTATTAATACGGTATAAATCAGATCATTATTTAAATTCAAGTACACTCTTATGGCCAAAACATTATTTTTGAAGACCAGGATATTGAAAAGATGGGACTTCCATTGAAGATAAAACCGTTTAAGACATCAATTAATATACCAAATAAGGTTTTAAGAAACATGATTTCACTCAAACAAACTAATCGCCGTTAGATTGTAAACAAAAGAAAACAGGAAAGCTTATTACAATAAAGAAATAAAAGATTCAGAGAAGAGAATGTTAAGGACACTTTAATATCAATTAGTTAAGAAAGGACAACTGTAAATCACGTAAAGTAGTACTACTGCAAAATACTTATACATTATTTGTGAAGTTAACATCATGAAAATGTTTAATCTTATAAATACAGCTGGAGACCTAAATAGGTTCTCTAAAAAAATAAGGGAAAACAGTATTATTATTGACATGACTGGCAACTAATAGATTGAAAAAAATATTTATAGAAATTTGTGGTTAGATCAAAGTATATAATAACTGAAGAATCATTAATATTATCAGTCAATTATAAATTATTCAGAGCAAAATATGTTAAAAAAGGTATATCATCATTTTGTTGAGGAAAAACTAACCCTAATTAAAGAATTTGGAACATCTAATTGAAAAGACATCTGATAAGCTATAATTATAAATAATTATAGAGTTATAATAACAAATTAAATTATAGATAAATGTTTTCTATATTGTGAGAAGCGACGATGAATATAAACGATTAACCAAGAGTTTACAAAATTTGATGTTCATATTGCCACTGTTACTGATACTTATTTGGCCTAACTAAACTCATAATGCGTTCCATTGGTCACACATAAAAATAAGGGCAGTTATTCTTATCTTAGGCATCTTTATGCTTGAAGAAAAGAAAAGGTGAAAACTCCATCTTAGTTATTTCAAATTTATATGCTTAAATATTATAAATAACATTATATTATATTCTTTTGAGTTTAGAATGTTTATATAATTAGAATCTTTAATTTAATCTTGATTAAATATTAATTTGTTTTATATATAATTATATTTGACAATATTGAGTATATATAATTATAAGGAAAGCAGTTAGCAATTAAAGAGGGAATTTAATTAACCAAACAAGTTCCAGTAAAAACAGTAAATATGAGAAAATCAAAATATAATAGAGAGGAAGGTTAAGAACCGAAGAATCTAGAACAAAGGAAATGAGAGAATACATGAAAGTCTTTTAGGTCAGATGAAGTCACAGAGACAGAAACAGATATCAGAAAACTCTAGGATTAAGTTAGGAGGAGCAATACAAAGTACTGCTGAACAAGCAAATGGGATTTAAAAGCAGACTGAAAATTGGGAAGTTAAACCATTTTAAGAAGATAAATTAATCATAAACCCAAAGAGTATCATTTAATAAGTACACAAATGGTTTGAATATATTTAGTTAATATTAATAAGTGGATATTAATAATTTAGACTGAAGAATTATAATAATTTTTATTAATAATATAAAATTTAGTAAATTGTTATTGATTTATCCCATTTATTAAAAATGTATTAAGTTTAATCATCATTTACAATTCTTTTTAATTTTTTTCATTAATTTAATTATATTAAATATGAGAAAATTACTGTTTAAATATTGAAAGAAGTTTTAACCAAAATATAAGTTCATATTTATTCATATTTAATTATTCTATTGTACTGCTTTATCAGGAATTTTTTATCAATATTTAATTTATAAACCTCAATGAATTATTTATTATTTACTCATTCATTAATAATTTTACTAATTTAAGGAGATTTATATAATTTAAGAGAATCATAAATTCATCTGAATTGCAATATCATTGCTTTTACAGGATAATTTATGTCAATAAAGGGATGGGGTGTACGATTCTGGAATTTTTCGAAATTCCAGCACCATTTTGGAACTCCAGATCCAATGAATCTGGAATTCCAGAATGGTGCTGGAATTCCAGTTCTGTACAGGGATATCTCAATATATGATATCAAATTATAATTAGAAATATATTGTGTTTTTTTTTAAAAAAAAGTATAGAATATAATTATTTATATTATTTATTATCATTTAAATTTTTTATATAAAAATTAATCCAAATTGAATTCTCATCATTATATGATTCAAAGTTTAAATAAATTTTTTATCTCTCTTATTATTTTTTTACAAATATTATTTTTATTTTTCTAATTATAAAAAATTCATTGATAACTAAATCTGCATAATTTTAAACTTTTCTCATCGTTGATTTTATATCTGTTCAGTTTTACAATAAAACATAAATAAGTTAATATTCTTGGTTATTATTATCATTATTTAAAGCTGTACGGAATTAATACTGGGGCTTAAGCCAGCCAGTTTATATAATCAGATATTCATACTTTGACATTTGGCGATCCAGTTTCCTCTTTCAGAGGTGAGTTACCCCTATATGTACTCGACCAGTTTCAAACCGTGCACGTTCACCACTTGCCTTCTAGTAAGGACTTATGCAGTATTTCGCTACTTCATATGTCTACCTGGTTACTTTAATATTCTAGGTTTTGAAGTTGTTTTACTTCTGGATAATATTTTATGATAAAATTATTAATAAAAACATAAATAATTTATAGATTAAAAAATACACATTATAATTGCTGTTAATTTAATTGTGATAAAGATTGAGAGACATCAAATTCAATCTTAAATGAAATGTTATATTTGAAGAATTTGGTATCAATGATAAATCATTTAATAGTATTATTGTTAAAATAGATAAAAATAGGAAATTTGAGAAATACAAATAAATTAAAACTATATTAGTAATTACAACTGTCATGAATTAAGAGTACTATTAATACTAATTTGATTTAGATTTAAAGTTCATTTAATTAATAAAATATATATTAAAAAGTGGTCGGGTGGTCAGGTGGTCTGGCCAGGGTTTTTGGTGGTCGCAGCCGCAAGATGATTTATGGATTTCACTCGCATGGAAGGATTACTCGTTTGTGAAGGGATTGTTAGCTAATACTGCGTTCACTCACTAGACATCTCTCCTCTGTGTCTTGACCACCGACTGTGTGTTCTCAATCGGCTGCCTTCTTGGCTCCCTGATCGGTTTGAAATCTTGAGTAGAGGAATCGGGCTACCAATGGCGCTGTTAACGGGAATGCGTCCTCCCCGCTTTGTGTCGGTATCTCGGATTGGCAGAGCAGACATCTCGACTTGAAAGCATTGACATCTTTGGGGTCCATCTTACTAAACGGCAGTATGTTTGATGTGATGACTTTGTAAAAACCCCGTGTACCTGAAATCCACGCCACCATACTTCTGCTCTATGGCAATCCCTTCACCCTCCATTAACCGTTTCATCCCCACAATCCCTGATGATCAAAATACCTTCGGGAGATTGAACTCATTCATGATAAGTATTTGTGGCTCGCCGGCCTTGTCTTGTTTCATTGGGACGTGGAAATGCGAATTGGACTGTACGTATTGCTCACACACGAATATCTCCTCCAGAATGCGAGTGATTTTTGTCTTCCCGGTATTGGTGGGCACGTATATCCAGATGCTGTAGTGGTTACATTGTAGTTCGCCACATTGGTAATTTATGCATGAATGCCATAATACACTTGCGGTGGACCACCAAAAACTCCGGCCAGACCACCTGACCACTTTTTAATATATTAAATGATTTATTAATTAATTAAACTTTAAATCTAAACCAAATTAGAATTAATGGTACTCCTAATTCATGACAGTTATAATCAATATATTAATCATTTATTTATTTGTATTTCTTGAATTTCCTATTTTTATCTATTTTAACAATATTAATTATTAAATAACAATTTCTATTACAAAAAATTAATATTTTAAATAGATATATTTTCCTAAGTTTCAAAATAATTACACTTAAAATTCTTATTACTGTCAGTTAAGAATTTGACTTTCTTTTTAAATTATATAGTGATTCTTAATATTTAATTTATTAATCTTTAAAAAACAGCACCTATTTTTCATCAATGAATACATTATTTGTATGCAAAAGAAATTTCACATAAATTAAACTTCATATATTTGTTTCAAACAAATTGCAAAAATCTTATTAATTCTCTAATTTAAAAAATCATTTTTTTTAATGGCTCAAAATACTTTAATTTTACTAATATTAATATAATGGACTATTTAAATATTTAAAAAGATGCGAGATATCGCTTATTTGTTTCAGATGTTTGATTTAGAAATATCAAATAATTATTTTAATTTTTTCACATAATTGTCTAAAGTATAATGAGAATTACTTTATAATTTAATAATTAATGCTACAAATAATAAGTATTTTCATTCAAAATAATAATATATTAAGCTTTTTAACTCTAATTTATAGATTCAGGAAATAAGGCAGTTTGCTATAATTTAAGTGATTATGGAAAATATTTTGAGTGATTACATTTTAATAAACAACCTAATTCTCTATACTTTTTTTAATCATAATCTTTATTTTTCAAGATTATTAAAGACTAATATAATCATTCTTGATTTGGTAATCATAAAAATAGAAATTAAATTGAACATAATTTATTATTATTTTAATATTTAAATAGTTATTTTATTTGATAAAATTTAAATATATATTTTTTAATTATTTACATTTAATAGATAAAAAAAGTCTTATTATTAGGTTTTTAATATTATAACTTGCACTTTATATATTTTGTCTACAATTTTATAAATTTTTTTTATTTAAATATATCTTAAATGTTAAACTAGGTATATTATAAAAATAAATTATTATTCATTTTAATCTAACTTATATAATAATCAAAATAAAATTTTTTTAAAAACTCCAGATACAGTTCTGGAATTCCAGTTCTTTATCTGAAATTTTTTTACCTAATCTGGAATTCTAGAATTGTACACCCCATCCGAAATATTGGAGTATTATTATGAAAATTATATCAAAGGAATATTTAATCGAAGTTAATGTAAGGGCATATGAAGTTAAATATGTTTAAAATTAAAATAAAATATTTTTAAAAGTGTTCAAGTAAGTAATAGAAATCATTTTTATTGATTGATTAGATATATAAATAAAACATAGACTTATAAAATATATTTTTTAAGCATCTTTATTTTTGAATTAATTTTTTATTATGAAAATTAAAATGATTCAAATTTTAGTTCTTTTTATAATAATGTTAAATAAATTTGTTGCGTGCTAACCTGTAAATTTAATTTGGGAATACACCATATTAACCACATTTCCTAAATGGTTAAATGGAATAAAATAATAATTTTTCAGCAAGCTGTGACTTTGGTAATATAAATTAGAGAATTTCAAAGTGAAAGAAAGCAATTGAAATATATACATTATGAATATAAAATTTAAGTTTCAATTAATTAACAAGCATTAATTTAATAGTTGACATTAAAATGTGATTAACATGGTGTTTTAAAAAATAAATTTACGAAACATATTAAATAATAGATATTTTTTAATTTTCATATAAATATATAAAAGAAATTGATGATTAAATATTGAAAGAGTGATAAGGAAATGTTTATTTTTCTTCTTCTTAATATCTAAAAATATTTATTTTAAAAGTAATTTTACTATAAAACTAAGTTAGTTAATGGACTTAAGGCGCTTTAATCAATAAAAAAACAAGGAATCGATTGGCTTTAATCTCTTTTATGCTAATTTTTTAAGATTAAATACTAATTGTAAATCTTCAACAGTTAAGTATTTCAAATAAGAATATGTTCTCTTCTGTGTTTATTTAAATTTAAATTATCAATTTTAAATAAAATAAGTTTGTATATCTTCTTAATTACTCTCATATAACCTTAAATAGAGATTAAGCTTTCTTAAATAATTTTGGCATTAAATTTTATACTATTTTATCTAATATTATAAAAACAATGAAGAAAATTTAATTTTAGAGCTGTTCATATAACTAAAGTTAATACTAAAGTATGTTTAATCATAAGAATTGGGTTTTTTTTCTTCAATTACGTTATTGAAATTATGCATCTATCTTTTTGAATTTACTTTAAAAAATTCCTGTTTTTATGAATAAAAATGAAATTTCTAAATTAATATAACTATTGGCTTTCTAATTATGATCTTTACTAGAGTTCTGATAGTTTTTTTAATAGGGGATATAATTATATTTCTAGCTATTCATAATTAATAAACTGAATCAAGGGTTTATTGTAATAATTTCTTATAATTAGTTATTTAATTTTGTTTTGATTTGATCTCCATAAACTATTGCTAAAATATTGGAGAATTATAAAATGACAATCTTGACTAAACTTAGTGTTTTTTAATATGAAATATTTTAATTTCTATAATAGATAAACAGCAAGCCATCAAAGATTTCAATTCTCGAATGTTTGTTAAATTTTATTATATTGTGTCCTCTATCATAAAATCCATATTTATAAATGTCTTTATACTTTTATCAATTAATTTTTTAATGCATTATTAAGCGAGTATAATCAAAATGAGGAGATTGTTATAAAGAAATCAAGAATTAGTAATATTTTCCAATCAAATTTTACTAATGTTTTTTCAACTGTAGTTATTTCGAATTAATTTCATGTGTTTATTTATTATTCTTCATTTTATTAATCAAACGTGTATTATTCTGATAATTAATTTTTCTAAACTTTTCCAAATCATTTCTATTTTAGGGCATCTAAGTAGTTGTAGCTGTAGTAATCTTTAAGTTTCTTAATTAAATTTTCTTAGATATCTTCATCATATCTTCAGGGTATCTTCCTCAAAAATCAAAAAGTTCAAAAATATTAAAATTATCAATAATACTAAAATACATTTGAATCGGGAAATTTGAAAAATAAAAATAAAATATAACTGTAGATATATATATAATTACAACTGCCACTAATTAGGAGTATTACTAAATCAAATTTGATCTAAGAAACTTTAAATTAAATTTAATTATGACCAAAATTAATAATTATTAAATATATATATTTAGTATGCAAAAGTGCAAAGTGTGCAAAAATATAATAGTACAACTAGGGTATGGGGTTTGTGCACATATTTCGTTTAAGTATATATTTATATTTATTTTAATTATATAAAATGAAGTTTAAATCAGTTGAATAATTAAATCAATGAATAACTCTGGTCTTAAATAGCAAAGCAAGTTTAGTAATACTTAAAAATGTCAAAATCCAAAAAGTATAACTACACACTTGATTTCTTTCTCAAAATCACAGGCCCTGTAAATATGAACATAATCGAAGTGGTACATAAGAAGCTGTAAGCAATCTAGCCTATTATCGCCGAAGTCAAAGTATTTGAAGATAAATCTACAAAAAATACATTCTTTCACATAAAGGTGCCGCGAGACTCTGTTGGAATTAACAGAGAATACTTTAAAATGAAGAAGAGAGGAGGGTGCTAATTATTTCAGAAATTGGGCCTCTAAATGTCAGACTTGAGTATTAAAACATCACAAGAGTTCTTCCTATTGTAGCAAGGATTGATACATAAGTACGGGAATGCTTAGGATATGCAATTGGAGTATGATAAGATAGCGGCAAGAGCAACTCTTGAGGACTTAAAGCAGATTCCACAGAAAAGAAACTCAAAATACTACTTGAAAGAATTCAAAGCTGAAAACATCGCGAACGGTTCTATGACAATGAAGCAATATCTATACAGGAATTTGAATGACCCCGATGCCGTCGCTCACATTTGCCAGAAATAATAGAGTTTTAGCAATACGCATAAGATATTAAAGCAGATGGGTGTTGTGAATAAAATTGAAATCTCGACAAGACAGCAACTTGAGGATTTTGTCATTAAAAACAAACATGCATACGACGGGTCTGCTAAATTAACAGATACATCACTGAAAGAGCTTGGATACTATGAAATAGCTGAAGCCCTTTACTAGGTATTAATCAAACGAGAAGACAAAAAGATTAGCTGCGTTTGGCTTTACGGGGCGGCTAACACAGGCAAGAGCACAATTCTAAGAATGATAGATGAAATATTTATCTGCGACGAGTAAGTCATAGGTTAATCTAGGTTCCATGTCAAGGCAAGAACATTGGAAAAGGAGCCTCAGGTCCTCTTGGTTGATGAGATGAATATTAAGAGATACTTCCACAGGTACAACATCCCGGCAATGAAAAAGTTAGAAGAAGGCAAAGGGTATGCGGTGGACGTCAAGTTTGGGGAGACATCGGTGCAATTCTAAGGCTGTTTCACGATCATCACAACCAACGAGCTCCTGTGGAGCAGAATGACTGCTGACGAGAGGGATTGCTTTGAGAGGAGGTGCATCTTCGTGACTCCAAAGGTTGAGGGGAAGTCAGGCAAGCTCGCTTTTCCTTTCAATGCAGTTTAATTGGCCAACTACCTCTTTTAGAAATCAGATGATGACACCGTTTTTAGCTAAGATGAAAAGAAAAAGATTAATAAAAAAGGCCAAGACAAGAAGAGATTGAGCTAC
>ARYC01006263.1:0-32656 GCA_000711775.1 Oxytricha trifallax
AATTTCGTATATTTTTTAAATGCAGTTTTACCACTAGTGCAAAAACTAAAATACCCTAATAGACAAAAACTAAAAATACCCTAATAGACAAAAACACAAAAATATATTTTGTATACTATTATATAATAGTAATATTATAAAACAAAAAAAAAATTCTAAAAAATGCGGGCTCTACAGAGCCCGCATATAATTATACTAATAACGCGATTATTACGTTAGAGTGATCCAACATTAGGAAAGCACTAAGATGTGTTTGATTGGATGCATGTGAATAATAGAGTGTAAAGGCCTGCCTAGAAGCAATGAATTAAGTGAAAAGCTAATGAGGTGAGCAGGAGAAGGAGGCTGGATTGGGGAGTGGTAGTAAAATAATAGTAGTATTACTTCTATATTTATTCGTCGATGGAATATTTATTTTTATTTTTTTCAATATGTCAAAATTGCCCATTTTGTCATTTCTGATTTTGGGAATTGTTTTTTACCCTGGTTGCAAAATGTTTTTAACAGCAGTGCTCTGGAAATGTGAACAAGCCCTATGAGCGTCAAGGGGTTTCGGGGTCGGCCAGAGTTTTCTCAATGTGGTACACAGGAAATCGGTTGAAATTCCAAATTCTAGCGTCAAAATGCGGTCGAGTGTACTTCTCATGTCACGTAGTACTTTTTCATTTCTTCACTGAACATATTGTATTACTCGTACTCCACTAAATTCAATGTTGAATTTTACGAATATTGAATGATTAAGTGAATCGCATCTGTCGTTGTGGAGAAATTGCATAAATAAACTTTTCTTGTGCGGAGGAACTTTTCCCTCTCGAGTGACACAAAATAAGTGGTTGAGTATGCACATTCTTTCACGCAATAGCCTTTTATCTTTTGATTGGGCATACAAAATATAAACATATATGGCATTTCCAATGACGAGGATTACGCAGAAACAATTTTCGTATATTTCCCATCACTGCCAGCTGAGATTTAATGAAAACAAAATGAAGTTTGTTCAAATGCCTTGCTGAACATCAATCGAATTGCGAGGGACACCTCGTAAAACGGGAAAAGTCGGTAAGCAGGAAACCAAAGACACTGATTAGGAAAAGAAGGTGACTGGAGCAGATTAAAAATTTGAAAAATTTCAAATGATGAAAGCCTGACCTCGATGAAGGCAGATATTGATGTGACAAAGCACAAACGAAATAATTGAAAAAAATATAATAAAAAAATAAATTTCGTATATTTTTTAAATGCAGTTTTACCACTAGTGCAAAAACTAAAAATACCCTAATAGATAAAAACTAAAAATACCCTAATAGATAAAAACTAAATATACCCTAATAGATAAAAACTAAAAATAACCTTATAGAATAAAACTATAATATGCATGATTTTAGTGTTTATTCGTCTTACGACGTCAAAATAGAGCAGACACTACGACTATCCCTCAACTCATTAGTTATATGGACCTGTTCCTCGGTGTTTTCGTTCCAATAACCGTGACCACTGTGACAATAGTTATCATGACCAAGACCACAGTAACCATGTGACCATTACTTGAAAATACATCATTTCTATGTTAATTAGTTGTATGATGTCAAAATAGAGAAGTGACCACCACTATCCCTCAACTCACCATTAACGTGATCTTGAAAAACTTTCCTTGTAGTTCTCGTGAGCATGACCATGACCATCGAGATTACGTTGACAATCAATACATAACACAGGTGACCATCACTTGACATTTCATTATATAAGTGTGAATTTGTATAATTACGTCAAAATATAGCAGTGACCATGACCACATCTCAACTCAAAAGTTATATGGACCTGTCCGTCTTGGTCCTCGTAACCATGACCGTTACCATTGTGAACTTGGTGACCATGACAACGGTATACACGTGACTATCACTAGATAATGCATGATTTCAGTGATAATTCGTCGAATGACGTCAAAATATAGAGCAGTGACAACGATGGAGTTATTTTCTTAATATCTATATATATTATATAATTTTATAGTAATTTAAAAATTTAAAGAAAGGCAATTAAATAGTAAATTTAGAACGATTTAAATTTTTATCGAGGTTATTTATTTTGCAGGAAATAAATAAAATTAAAGGTAATTTCCTGAGATATTTGTTTTTTAATTAAATATTGTATAACGAAGGGGAAGATTTTGTAAAATGGCACTAAGGTTGCTACTTATTTCTTTATAAGTTCTTAAGTATATTTAAAAATTTCTACAGTTGAGGATTTTGTTTGCTGCTTTATATTATTCTGTGAGTTTTTTATATTTAAATTGCTTTAAGTAAATTAGATTCTTGGGGATTTATCTGAGATGTTAAAAGTCTTATGAAATTCCTAGGTTTTTATTTCTGTTTCTTTTTAGATAATGACATTAAATATAGTATAACTTATAATCTCTGTATTCATCATTAATTTTACTTTTAGATTATTTTTTTCATGCATCAATTTTATAAGTTCTTCATTAACTGGTTCTGTGATGATATCATTCTAATTTTCTTACAGAGCTTGAGTTTAACCACCAGTAAATTATCAGTTTTGTCAATTTTAGAATCAGTTTTTTAAATATAACTACTAATTTGATTGTTAGCATTTTAGGCATTCATTTTCTTAAGTAGGGATCATCTTGTTTTTTAAACTTTTATTTTAGCTATTTCATTCATGAACTTATTTGTATCAAATCTATTTTTAATCTTAATATTTGTTGCTTTTACCAGATAACCCCCAAAATTCTGGAATTTCCGATAGTTCCAAAATCATTCTGGAATCACGAAAAATTCCAGAATTATTCTGGAATCTTTAATGATCAATTTTTTAGATATAATTTTTTTATTAATATCATATTTTTTCCTTCATTTACTATGAATTAAAATGAAAAAAATTTTTGGGTAAGTTACATAAACAATAATGATAAAAAAATATTTTAAGAAATTTTTTTGCGCTAAGAACATTTTTTTTTTATCTAATTTATTTATTTGGTAATATCAACAAATTTCACAATTCATATCATTGATATTACTATTATTAATTTATTAATCAATTAGTCAATATGTCTATTCTCATTAAATTCTGGGTATTTCTGATTACAAGTTCTTCTAAGAACTCTTAGCCAAATTAGACTGGAATTAATCCACTATAAAAATTTCTTAAGTATTTTAGATGTGTTTTCAAGAGTTCTCAATTCTATTAGTTCTTATAGAAACTCCAAGTACTACAATTCCTATCATATTTCTATATTTCCTTAGTAATCGAATATAAGTTACATTATAATATATAATCACTTTCAATTATTGTACTACTTGTTAAAAGATAATATCCAATTACATATTATGATGGTCTTTCATTTCTGTTATTAACACAATCGATTACTATTTTCTTGGGAACTTAACTTATATATTAATATACTTTAATATATAACCTCTCAATTAAAAATATTGAATTATTTAATTTATTTAAAATTAATAACAATTTACATAATAAAAAATATGCAGGAAACTTCCTTGAGTGCGGGAAACTTACCCACAAATTTAATTTATTAGGTAATTTTATAATAAAAATGTCTTCTTTATAAAGTCTGATTCCTTTACTGTTTTTAATTACTAAATTAAATAAGGTAATTCAAGTTAAAATTGTGAAATCTTGAATATTAAATATAAATTTGTCGAAAACTCAATAATTTCTGCAATGATATGTAAGTTTACAATTATTTAATGATTAAACATTAATACTTGAAGAATTTAAAATATTGGTAGAATTGAAAAGAAAAGTTCCTCAATTATAATTTCTTGCAATCAGTTATAATGTAGAAGAGCCAATCATTTAACCACCGACATGATCATTATTATTATTATTATTATTATTATTATTATTTAATACTGAACGGAAATTAATGCTGGGCTTAAGCCAAATAGATAGAGATAATCAGACATTAATTCTTTGACTTTTGGCGATCCAGTTTCATCTGTCAAAGAGGAAGTTGCCCCATCTACTTTGCTGACTAGTTTCACACCGTGCACGTTTAACGATTGCCTTGGGTAGGACACATGTGGTCTTTCGCTACTTCGTATGTTTTCTCTGGTCACTTTCTCTAGTACACCACATGATTAAATTAAAAAATAAAGGAACTTATATATCTTTATTTTTTAATTCATTTTCTATTACAAGTTTTTATATTTTTTGTAATTAATGGTTTAAAAATCATATAATTTATTTTTTAATAGAATAAAGATAAAGAAAGAATTCATTAACTATTATATAAAGAAAGAAATAAAATTTTATAACTATAAGTTGATATTCTACCAATTAATTAACTTAATAATTAATCAATAATTTGAATGAAAAAAATACTTTTAATATAGAATGTCAAAGCAGTTTGTGAACTTTACTATGATATATCTTTTATATGAATCCTTAGAGACTTAAATTTATAAGCTGAATTGATCATGAAAAATTTAAATTTATTTTTTTGTCGTAATTTATTTAATATTTTACTAGTTTAGAAATTATGAAAGTTATTTATATTTTTGATTATTGACAAAATTCTAAGAATTATTCGAAATCTTATTTGCACATAAAAATAACAGAATTGTATTTATATGAAAAAATTTAATAAAAAATTTCTATGAATTTTTGCGATTCTAAATTTTTTAAGTTATGGAGAAAAAAAATTCATAAAAAAATTTCTTGAAAAATGAAAAAATTGAAATTTTTATAAAAAATATAAAATTATTTTTTTAACCTAAAGTCATCAAAAAAATCTGAAATTACAAGTCATTTACAGAATTTTTAAAAAAAAATCGTAATCTTATATTAATAATAAAATTACCAGAAATTCCAGCATGGAGCTGGAATTTTTAATTCTGGAATTTCAGAATGATTCTGGAACGTTTGGGAATTCCAGAATTGTGGGGGGATCCCTTTTACCAGATTTATCCAAAGATTATAAGCTTTAACTCGATGTTTCTTATTATTAAAAGGAGTTAGAACTTATTTTTCAATCATTTTTAACTTATTTTTCTTCTAAATCATCTTTTGATTTTCTTCCTTTTTTAAATCAGCTCTTTTGTATATCTGTCTTTTGGTATATAATTCTAGTTTATGATGAATTAGTAAAAATAGGAAAATTTAGTAGGTTGTAAAATGCATAATACAGCAATAGCTTTGATATTTAATATATTTAATTTTATTTACAATTTTAGATGATTTAACTAGAATTAATTATCAGGCGTAGGCTGCCGAGTAAAAAATCGCGTTTCATCGGTAGCCTACGCTTTAAATTTATGAATCAAAAATATTTGAAATTAATCTAATAATTTGATATTAAATATTTATTTCTTCAATGCAAACAATTATTTTTATTAGGAGCATATTTATTCTTTTATATCAAATTCTTAAACTTTAGGATTAATTGTACATGAGCAACAAAAAATGCTTTATTTTTTAAAAGTCATTATTATATTCAATTTTCGATGTTTTTTTATTTACATTTTTAATTTTTTATTGAGAAAAAATATCCAATTTCTATAAAACTCTATACCTGATATTGATAAAGTACTTTATTTACTTTATTGGTTTTAATTATTTATATTTATCTTTTTTTCTGAATTATAAGAATTTTTTAATTTTGAAGTTCATTTTAATTATTTCTGATGTAATAAATTTGAATCCTAATTTTCAAGTTATTTAATTAATTTCCTCTATAAATAAGTAAACTAAATTTATGGACTTAAGTAAAATTTTGATATCAGAAAATATAAAAACGAAAGTTTGAAAATTTATCAAACACAATTAAAATTAATTGAATAAATTTATGAATATAAAAAAAGTAAAGAATTAAAATATGAACAATATAAAAATAGACTTTACTATAATTACATATGTAATCCATAAATCATGATAATTAACTTGTATACAAATTTCATAATACATATAAACTTGTTTTTTTAGATCTCACTTTTTCAAAATTTAAATTTCATTCTTATATTTGCTATTATGCAAACTATAGATTAAACATTTTTCAATGTAAAATTTTCAATTGTAATATCTAAGATTAAATAAAAAAACATACTTTTAATATCAAATTATTAGATTAATTTCAAATATTTTTGATTCATAAATTTAAAGCGTAGGCTACCGATGAAACGCGATTTTTTACTCGGCAGCCTACGCCTGATAATTAATTCTAGTTAAATCATCTAAAATTGTAAATAAAATTAAATATATTAAATATCAAAGCTATTGCTGTATTATGCATTTTACAACCTACTAAATTTTCCTATTTTTACTAAATGGCTCATTATTTTTTAAAACACTTTTAACTGCCTATAATTATCATTAATCTGATTTCCTTTATTAATTTCTTTTCCAATCTTTTTCATTCAGATTTTCATAGTAGTTTTAAAGTTAATATATTGTAACTTGATTATTAATTAATGAAAAAATGAATCATGTTTATGAGGTTTATCACTTATCAATGTTTTTTAATATCTCAGTGATTTTCGATTTCTAGAAAGGGTGCTAATAATCTTTGCAAAATTTTATGCACTCATCTATGCCAAATTTATTCATAATATCTTTTAATTTATTAAACTGTTTGCTCTATGGAATATGCAGCCTTGAATAATTATTGAATATTTCTGGAATTCCTCTTTTTCTCAAATCATTAATATCTTTCTTAACCTTTTCATAAAATATTGCAGGAATATTGACTTCTACTTATGAGTAACTCTGCATCTTATTTTTAAAACTATCCAAATGACTATTTACCTCATTCAAATCATTACCGTGATACAACTTTTATTTTTTCATTGAACTTGATAGTGTATGCTAAATGCACTTTAAAATGTCATTATCCTCTTCTTTATTTTTACAATTTCTTTTACTTCTTAGTCTATCAAATCTGGACTTTATTTTAAACTGGTTCAATTACTTGTAAAAAGCAATTATTAAGCTCATTAAAAGTATTTAATAGGTCTTACTTTTACACTTCTTGCTTCTATTATAAACTTTCATATTCATCATTAGTCAGTTAAATAACAGCATTTAGCTCTTTATAGGAAACTTATCAATATAATTTATTTGAAAGTCTTGCTTGAAACTTATGCCTTCTTCCTTAGAAGATTTTAACCACCAAAAATTTTACTTTGTGTTTCTTGTCATGGAAAATAGTTGTATCTTTAATATAAAGGCAATATCTCTTAATCTTTCATTTTAAGTTTGAACAAAGATTTAGAATCTAAAAACAAAAACATTATTCAAAATGTACTAAATAAAGCTAAGATTTTTTGTATTCTTTTTCTCAAATTTTATTTATATTAATAAGATGTTGCTAAAACTATTCAATCATTATGAAAGCATTTTACTTCTTTCAGTATTTGTCTAGGAGTTTATTAGTTTAGACGATATTTGCTGCATGGTAAAACAGAGAAGTTTTAAATTATTTTTTACACTTAAGATTCTCTCTGTTTCATCAGATTTTTTTTGTAAATTCTGTTTGGTATCAATTAGGTCTCTAACGTTTCATTGGACTCTCCTTAGCTGCATTTTTCTACTATAAATATTAAGAATTCTCTCTTGTAAATCATGTGTATTTATAGACCTGAAATATCATCCCATTATATAGCAGACTAATTTACCATTTAAAAAATATATATGATTACAAATAACATCATTAAATTAGAAAATTAAGATGATAGAGTGTTAGGAACGAGCCTGAGTCCTCTTTTCTGATAGAGCCTTCTCCTACTAAAATCTCTTATGAGCAGGCAGGAGTTTGGCAGGTTCATCGAATTAGGGGCTTTAGGAGGGGTTCAATCTGTTAGCAATTATGCTCCTCGAGATCATAGCGTTAGGATTTCACTGTAAAGATGAGTTAATTTGGTGAGAGTGTGTCTTCCTAATAATAAGGAAAAGGATTGAGGTGCACAACCTCCAAAAATTAGAAGACGGAATTATATAAAGCAACTATTACATATTTTCTCCAACAAAAGGTTAGAGTACTGAAGCTAAAAAAATAAAGAACAGACCTACATTCTTAGTAGCAGTGGGACTGGTAACAGTTTTTCCCCATTCTTCCATCGTGTGCGACTTTGCTAGCTGTGTTATTATATCATTTTTATAAGATCTTAATTATAGAGGGAATCACAGCGATGTGGCTTTTTTTCAAAAAAATTGTTTTCATTACTGTCACATCAACTCACTCTGATAAGTCAGTCACGACTAAATGATTGTTTAATTAGGATTAAATAGTTAATATTTAAGATTGATTTGAGATTAATCAATAACCACCATCACAAATGATTTACTCTTTTTACTCGTTAAAATAATTAGAATATATATTATTTGACTAGCTGTAAATTAAGCTATGTGATTATTTTAATTTGGTGAAAAGCAGAAATATATACTAAATCTAAAACATATTAAATTAATGAATATAAATTTAAAAACAGATAAATAAATATATTAAAACAATTAAGATTGAGATAATAACGTTTCTGTTCAAAATAAAAGATATATCTAAATCTATTTTTTATTTTAGGAATGTGTGCTGGTGAAAAAAATTAGCCGGAGTGAGTAAATATTTATCAAAGGAGCAAGCTTTTAGAAATTCTGGCAGGCAAATGACGATGTATTTAATGGAGAGAGTTTCGAAGCAATTCTGTTTTTGTATCCCTTGTTCTTATTAATTTAATAAATTTTCCGAAATATATTTGCTTTTCTATTTATATTGCAAATACCACATTATTTTTAATAATTTTCTCGCTATAATATCTTTAATTTCCATTATTGCGTCATCCATCTATTAAAAATATTTTAAATCAAGAATAAATGTGGGGTTGTCATTTTTGAAATACATTTACAAGAGTTAACGCTATTTAAATTTATTTATAAAAACTAATTGAAAATTTAGCAAAAAATTCAATATGCCTGAGTGAATAATCATTTGGTTTACAAACTTTAACAAATTAATAATTGTTGAAGTGATTAAAAATAATTTGTAAATCAACTCTGATTTTAATTATTCTTCAGGAAAATACCCATTACATATGCAACTTTTCTAACTTTTTAGAATTGAAGTTATATATATTATCATTTGCATTCTTCTTATTCTATGTCATTTCTTTCGACAATAAATCCTTGTTTAATCATGTCCTGGTTGCTTCATTAAAGTATCTGAAAATTCGATAGTTTCGGCTTTTTTTGCATTTTAAAAAAAATTTAGTTAAAATCTAGGTGAGTTTTTCATGGTTTTAAATAACAGAAGTATTAATTTCATATTAAATAAGATGTAATTTTGGAAATTTTAATTTTTTGTGAGCTATCATTAATGATTTAAGATTGTGTGCTATTTGCAAATTGTTATTTGAAATAGGTATATTAAAAAATGAAGATTAAAATCTTAGGCATTCAATTCATTTTAAAGAGGGCACTTTATAATACAAATACATGAATTTGCGTCATTGTATATAATTAAAATAAAGCAGTAAAGTATTATTTGTATGTTAAACTTAAGAAGCCAAGATATGATTAAATCAGGCCATATAAAAATAGTGGTATATACAGCCACAACCTTGCCTTCTTCATTACCAGCCAATGAAATTCTTGAATGTCTTTGATTTAAAATTAAGTTCGCACAGATATCAAAGCTAATGATTAGGTATGGAATAATGAGGAACTAATAGTAAGGACAAAGCAAAGCGATAGATTGTTATTAATGATAATGATTAAGATTAGCTAGAGTATAGAAATAATAATTCATCAATTTAAAGGTTATTGTAATGGATTGACCTGAGCAAATTAAGATGATTAAGAAACAGAAAAAAAAACGAAAAAATCTAAATTTAAACGATAACAAATAAGGCAGCTATCACATCAGGATTATTACCAAAAGAAGCATAGCTTCAAGATAAGATATTTTTAAAAGAATTAGGTTCAATCATGGTTAAGTTTGTAGATACAAGTTACAGAAATTAAGCCAGAATAAATCTAGCCAACAGTAATTTCTAAGCAAAATTAATCTGAGCCAGCAATCCAAGAACAGATAGTCAAAGTAAATTAAAACATATAGATTTCAGAAACAATTGAAGCATAGCTTTAATATAAAAAAAATTAAAAATATACGAAATAGAGCTTTATGTCTATTTAAGCAGCAAAAAGATTGCAAAAAAAAAGAAACAAGTTAATAAAAAATAAAAAAAACTAGTGGAAAAGAGTAAGATGAGAATGCAAAAAACCTATGATAGAGGAGTATACAGTCACACAGTCTGATATTCACATTTAAAGTCCTAAAAATATTTTTATAAAATATTTTAATCTCTTAATTAATCAAAATTAGTTCCTTGGATCTGAAACATATAAAATTATTCTAAAGATTATAGAGTTTAATACATTTTAAAGACTTAATGCTGATATTTTTTATTTTTATATGGATTCACTATTTTATAATTAAATATACCTGAAATCTCTCTTTCAGAAACTTACAAATTAAAATTGAAATAATATCTCAATTTAAAAGCTTTATTTTTAATTATTAATAAAACATTTTCATATACTAAATTTTGATTGATAATATATTGAGGAATCAAATTTGACTATATTTAATTTACTTCATTTCAATTTAAGTTAATGAATTATGTAATCATAAATAATTTTTCATCACATTTTATAGCAAAAACTATTTAATATTTAAAACAGAGTATTAAATTTGAATCCAATACTCTGTTCGTTATTTAATTCATATTAAATAATTTTGTTATTTTGTCTAAATTGTATAAGAATTTGAAGAAATATATAAAACTGTAATATTAAGGCATTGGAAAACTATAAAATTGGTATATTTAACGAGTACTCCGACCATGAAGAAAAAACACATGGAAAAAATAGTGCCTATATTAAAGAAAGTATGTTTGTAATTATTGGATTTAAAAGCTAAAATTAATAGATTTTGCAAATATTTTGACTCTCTGGACTTATATTATTCAATCAATAAAGTTAAAGTAGTTATTATAAAAACCTCATAAAGATAGCCAAAAGTTGTGAATAAAGATTGTTCTACATATCCTTTGATGATAAAGAATGTTAATCCTTCCAAAAAGTATCTATGTTGGGAAGATGACTAAGTTTAATGGACGATATAATACTGCTGATCACAATTGCTTTAAAAAAACCTGCAACTTATATTGACATTCATGAATCTTCTCGACCCATATAGGTAATGAAAGACTAAACTAAAATGATATATTATTAATGTTTAATACAAAATATTGATGAGCCAGTATTTAACCCTCAAAAATCATAATGCCTTTATTAATCTCTTGTAGAGAGTGTAAAATAAGAAGAACTGACAATGATAAAGCTAAGAATATCAAAATACTTACTAAATATTCAAATCCCTGAGCCTGTAAGACTTAACTCCATAACTAATTAAAATATTATTTTTCTAAAAAAAAGAAAATAATTAAACTAGAAGAGAAAGATTAACAGCCAAATGATGATGATTGATGATAATAAACAACAAAGAACTATCGAAGTTAAGAATCAGATGAAGGCTATCAAGTAGGGTAAGAATTGTCCAAGAAGAAAGTTAATGATGCAGAGGGTTTCTTTTATAAAAATTTTGAGTGAAAAAATATATTTTATATAATTATGGAAAATCTTTTTTAATTTTGAATAAAACTATCTCTCAATTATTGCTTTTATATACTAATTTCTTGAAGTATAATTAGTTGATTGACAATTTTCTCAATTTAAGAACCTGTTCCATTCAAGTATTTTCTTAGAATTCTAATCAACCTAATCACATTCTACTTTACTCATATTACCTTGAAAATACTCATAGAACTTTGTTGCTCATTGATAATCTGCATTATTCCACTCCACTTGCTCAATTTCTTGAAAAGTTTTCTTCAATTAAGTTTCGAGTAAATTTCTATGTTTTTATGAGAAAGGAATTAAAATTTGGGGTTAGTTACAATTAAAACTTTTTACTTTTACAATTTTTTAATTATAGTTGGATCATAGACATGAGCTTTAGATGGCATAATGACTGATATTATTTGAGACTGAGAAGTATAAATTAACAATAAAAATATTATTAGAAGCACTACTTTCATCCTTTTCATCTACTTCTTCCTTGTTCTAATCCAACTAAACTTTAAGCTTCTTGGTTTTATCATTCTTTATCTTCTTATCTTTGAACTTTGATTTTAGCTGTTTCTCTTTATTAGGTGGTTTAGAGTTAGATTTCTTCTTTTGAGAGTAAGTACTTTCTTACATTTCTTTTCAGAAAGTGACTATCAGAAATCTTTTTGGTTTTCTGTTTTTTTACTTGTTCATCAATGTTATCTTTATTTTCCTCAGTTGTACTGGACTTTTCAGGACTGCTATTCCTAGAAAATTTTTGTCCTTCTTATCTTTTTTTTCTGATATGAGGTGTACTAAATTTCAATAATTATTGCCATTTCATCATTATTATCTTCAAACACTCATGCTCTTATCTGCTTATTACTTACAATATTAAGCTTTTGAGATTTCTGAGCGGTCCTTATTTTAGCTTTCTTTCATTGAGATTTGTTCTATTTATAGTTCTTAGTTTTAAATATAAATATGAAATTATAAACTCAAATCTAGCCACATTATTTTATTCTCCAGAGAAGCAAGAAGATGACGACTATAACTTTAATACTTTATTCTTGTAAATGGAAAATTAATAAGTAATTTTAATTATTTAATATTGCTATATCCATCATTTACTTTTTGTCGTTTTGTATTCCTAGTGTTGATTCCTTTTAATCACTTTTTTTCATCTCTTTATTCTATCTGGAGCTTTAAAGTCGTTGAAAATTAAGTTATCTAAGATAAGCGATAACTTTTTCATCTCATTTTATCCAATTTAAACGATTCTTCTAGATATTATAATATTGTTTTAATCCAGATCTACCTTATTTTCCAATTCCTATTCTTATTTATCTTCCCTATATTTATATTATACAAACTTATTTTTCATTATTTAATCCATTTTCTATTGTTTCTCTTCACTGATTTTCCTAATTAACTCCATTTACAGCCGTTATAGTTGGTATTATATAAATTTCCTGATCATTTTCTAGCTTCAACTTTATCTACTATAAGATTTTTAGCAACTCTTCTGTATATATAAAATCATCTTTATATTGCCTTTATAAGTATAGCATTAACTAACTCTTTTCAATATTTAAAACTTAAAATTAAGTAGCTCCCTTATTTCCTTCTCTACATAAGTTTTTATATTTGTCTTTAAAGCTTTTCCCTTCTGTAGATGCCGATCTTCTAATTCTATTTTCTTTTAATCATCGTTTATCAATTAAATTTGTAATTTTATACTGCACTACCTAAGCTAGTCTTTCATATTGTTGCTTAAGTTAATCTGCAACTTAATTCTTAAAATCTTCAATCATAAACTCAAATGTCTATATGGCTTCTCGAACCTCTTTGCCCTGTTGAATATCTTACTCCTTTTTAGTTATTAGCAAACTTTAAAGAGTTTCTAGCTTAAGGATTTACTTCAACTGTGTTAGTTCTTAATGTAACTTGAAGTAGTCTTTCAAGAATATATTGACCACTTTTTCCTTCAATTTTTTCTATAAAGTCCACTTCATCAAATTAACTTTATTGGGGGCCAATTATTGCTCATCAATTATTAGTTTAATTGTTTCTAATTTCTTCTTCAAAATATTTTAGATGACCTTTCTTTTGTGATTCAAAAATTATATCATAAAATATTTAAGGTATAGAATACAATGAATTACTTCAATGTTCTGAGAAAGTGGAGGCAATTGCATGTAATTTTTCAAGATAATTTATCATTTTTTTCTACAACTTCCTTTATGATTTAATATGTTTCGTATCTCATTTATTCTAATTTGATTTTACTTAACATGTTCTTTAAATTACATTCAGTATTGAAGTGAAATTTAGGGTCTTAGAATTGCATTACAATAATAAACAAGAGTTTGATATAAATTATAACCCTCATAAAAATTGTATTCTATATAAATTTTTCAGCTGAAAATTTTTCTTGTCTAATTTAAATAAAAAACTAACATTTCTTACCTCAGTATATTGGAGTTAAAAGTTGCCCTAATTAAACTATTCGAGAATATATGCATCTTTGACCCTTTTGTGATCGCTCTTTACAATTTTGCCTAATGTCTTTTTCTACAATTGTATCTCTAATTAACTAGCATCAGCTTAAGCAACCTTTTGTTTAAATCTGTTGACTTAAGAGCATCATAATATAGAGCAACACCCTTTTATAAAAATGAATAGAAATGAAGAACTTTACAAATAGTACTATAACTCTAATAAAATATATAAAAATTAGATTATAATCTTACAAATTAAGAATAGGTTAATAATGTCTGCAATTCAAATTAATATTCTTTATTCATGTATTAATATGAATTAATATAAGTATATTAAGGCGCTTGTTTATACCAATAGTTATAGAAGTATATTTTATTTTGATTTATACTTTGAATTTATACTAAAGCTTTTTAATACTTATTTGTCTGAGTAAATTTAAACTTTCGAAATGTAAATAAAAATAAATAATTGTAATGTGTAGTCAAGCAGAAATATTCTACCTTGTATTGTCAAGCGATAAAGCGGTTAATTAAGCCTTATTGAGAATTAAATCAAAATGCAGATTTTAATTGGAGTTCTAAGGTATCCTTTTGAATGCAAAGGCTGAAAAAATTACTTTTGCTTGTGTTGCTTTAAAGAGTGGCGTAAATTATATATATAAACAATGAAAAATTTGCAGATCAAATTTCATATCGATGGTACTTGAAATTATCAAGCTTGTGCTCGTGAACTAGTGATATGTTGCTGATTGCAGGAGTTTGGATTATAGTCTTAAGTTTTTATTTAATAAATCAAAAGTTCATAAGAACTAAAAGTTCTAGTTAAAATTTTAGAATAAACAATATCTTATTTACACAAACATTTAATACAACTTTTAAAGTATGCAAATAATGATGTTGTGATACTAGACAAAAACGAAAAGAAATGACAACAAAGAAAAGGATTTATACTTGCATGCCAACTTAAAATGATTTATGCAATTTCATGATAAAACGCAATGAATATTGAGCACAATGGATGTTTGCGAAGAAGCAAAACAATCTTATAAATTTTGACATTGTGTGGTTAAGAAAATGAGCTAGCTTATTCATACCAACCCTCTTTTTGGGGACTTAATTAAGAACTGAGGCAGAGGTTTTGAAATTTATATAATAAAGTTTAGAGTGTTTTATGATTTTATTTGAAAAATTTAAAATTACTAAATTACTATGAGAGAAGAAAAATAATTCTTTAAAAGATGCTTATCTTTAAAGATTAGAAAATAAATTAAAGAGATTGAGTACAAAATATTTTCTTGAATTATTGAAATATAATTAAAAATAGATCAAATAAAAGCTAAGGAATTTTCAAATAAACTATTAAATTTATCCTCCATAAAACTAAATTATAGTAAAATTAATTAACTCTAGTGGCTTGATAAAATTGTTTTTATTAGGATTCTACTTATCATGCTGAATATTAGTTGTAGCAAGGATGCTTTAAATACAACCGAATAAAATTTTGAAGAATTTGTAATTATACCATTCAATTTTTAATTTGATAAATATTTTTTGCAATAATTTGTTAGAAAAATGCAACAGATACAAAGCATCTCTACCAATTGACAATTAAGTTGCATAAAAGTCGCTGATATAAATTCTCTTGTCAAGCAATATATTTGTTGCTTGGTGTTAAGTAATAAGAATAATACTTTAAATTTCTCTTATAAACTTGCTCTTTTGACTGTTTTTATCAAGCAGCTAGCAGAGATATTTTTGTTCTTACAAGTTTTTTGCTAACAATTTAGCAATAATTTAATATAAAATATAGGTCTAAAATAAAAAACTATAATAATATTAAAGCTATAACATAGAAAAAGTAAAGAAACAATTTGGTGATATTCAGATAATTGAAGTTAAAGATACAAATAAAATATGCAGCTTTGTAGATAGATAAATAAATGAATCTTTATCAAAATACAATTAACCACTAAGCATAATCTAGATTATTTTTTAATATTGCTAAAGTGTAATTCATTTGGGAAAATTCAAAAATAAATAAATAACGGTAAGTGTGATTAATCTTAACAGCCACTAATTAGATCAGCTTTTAATCGTAATTTTTGATTTAATTTACTTTAATATTAAACTGATTGCACAACTCTGATCTTTTTTTGTTTAATTAATTAGGACGTGACAATTAAGTGTACAATTGTACATTGTACACTTCTGATCTTTTTTAGTTTTAAATTGAATAATTAGTACGAAAATGAGATAAAAGATTATTATTTAAGCAATTAGTATTTACGTAATATGTATGAAATTGGTTGCTATATTCTCTGCAGTGCTAAATCTATGTTAAATAAAGACAATACTGGGCATTACTCATCATTCATTCAAGCAATCACTTAGGGTCATGGGCGAAGGGCACCTTACTTAGATGCCGTGAGTATGATTACATCACCCAATACTGAGGTGACTGATGAGATCGATGATCTCGTGAATTAGACAATTATCGATACTGTTGTTCATTCAGATAACTATTATCAATAGGCTTGGGATTCAAACATTGGCTTAAATTCATTCATTTACCGTGTTCCAGCAAACACCACATGCGAGAGTCATTTATGCCTAGCAAATTCGCAATGTTGATAGCGATGACAATGAAGACATCCAGCAAGCTGTATGTTTTTATCTTGAAAAAGCCACTGCCGACATCTATATCAATGGTTTCACTGATGGATTCTCACTTTCACATAACTCCCATGGTTTTTTTATTGCGAAAATTAATGCCGTATTTGAATTTAAATAATAATCTTTTGTCTCACTTTCGCACACTAAATGTACAATTTAAAACTAAAAAAGATCAGAATTGTACAATGTATAAATGTGCAATCAGTTTAATATTAAAATAAATTAAATCAAAAATTACGATTACAAGCTGATCTAATTAGTGGCTGTTAAGATTAATCACACTTACCGTTATTTGTTAATTTTTGAATTTTCCCAAATCAATTACACTTTAGCAATAGTTTTACTACCCATTAAACTACACAGTTTTGGATCTTGGAATCTATAGTAAAATTAGTTTAAAACTCAGCTATATCAAAAACATTCAGGTTGATTAATTATTATAACTAAATTTAATTTAACGATATGAGTTGATCTATTTAAGTAATAGCTGGTATTAATAACTAACTAAAATAATTAAAAAAAAGAGATACTATTTTATTTTTGAGAGAAAACATCATTGTTACTAGATAATCCAAAATCAAAAGTAATGTTATTTTTAACATATAAATTTTTTAATAATTTATTAGTTATGTAATATTTATTGAAATTGAAAAAAAGCAGCAAAAAAATCTAATTTCTTTTGAAATTACTAAGATTTTAAAATTTTAATAAGAATTACAGCCAATGCTCCAAATTTTACAAAAATTTACTCTAAACTTATGATTTGAAACATTATCGGTTATTTAGCTGTTACCAAAATTTATTTATTTCTGCTTCGCCTACAATGAGTTAAATTAAATCTCATTTCAACTATTCTTAAATAAAAAATGGAGTAAATGTCCTCTTAGACTTTCAAGGAGAAAACATAGATGATTATATTAACCAACTCACATTATCGATAAAATACGAAACAATAGTGAAAATTATATTTTTTAAATATGCATAACTACTTTAATTTTATTATTTGATAATTAAATAACAATGTTAATACAAAATTGAGAGAAAATGGGTTTGCCATTAAACAATATCATCTTTTTTATAAATATTAATTATATTTTGTACTATATACTTAAATTTTCTTGCTTAAAAGATTTTCATTTTAGCTTGATGATTTAATAAATTTGTGAATTAATACAATTGAATGTTAACTCTTATTTTTTTGTGAGTATATAAAAATAACTTATACTTATTATCACGCAAACTGCGATTCCTAAAATTTTATTAATATGAAAAATTTATTATTAAACAAGAGAAGATTACATAATATCATGCAGTAAGCGTATAGACTGTCAAATTTTATCATAATTATACACTTACTTTAATAAATCGTGATCAGAAATGAAACTATGCGAGAGAGGTTTCATGTAATCCATTTATAGTTTTAGTTATTTTAACTCTTAAAATAGAAATATATAATACTAATCTATTACTTCATTACTTATTATAATTTTTTATTTTAAAATTTACGATTGATGATTTGTAGATAAAGTACTATAATCAACTTTAAAAGTTTAGACTACAACAAGAAATTTATATAAGTATTGAAATCATAAGTACTCATAAAGTTCATCAAGACAGCATAATTTTAAATTCATCTTGAAAATAATAAAATATTAGAGTAGTTTATTGAAAACTTTTGTTTATGCATAAGATATGTTATCTTACAATCACTTAAATTCTCAGCAGCTGGTTGTCACCATATTCAAAGAATACATAAGGAGTTAATCACATTTATTGTGGTAGTAGAGTAAAACTTAATAATATTAAAAATTGAATTTTATATTTTTATTTTATGTGCAGATCATAACATATGCTTAAATTTTGGAGTAA
This sequence comes from Oxytricha trifallax, assembly GCA_000711775.1. Lineage (NCBI taxonomy): Eukaryota > Ciliophora > Spirotrichea > Sporadotrichida > Oxytrichidae > Oxytricha > Oxytricha trifallax. The sequence goes on from ARYC01006263.1 coordinate 18,678, forward strand.
ACTTCTATTCAACCCACTTTAATTTAAATCACTCCTAAATTATTGTAGTATGATGCACCCTTTATGAATAAAATAAAAAATAATAATTTTTAAATATATATTTAAAGGTTATATATTTATAATTAACCTTAACTACTTAAAAGAACCATTTGAACTTTATACATAAATGAAAGATAATATAATTTCTCCAGATTTAATTTAATATTTCCACGTGCTGTTACAAGATAGTTTTGCAATCAATAAAGCAAGATATTAACTCAGCATAATCATGTTAAATAAATTTACTTACAATCGAAAATGTTTTGAATATTGTTTCTTCATTAAAATATAAGGGATTTTGAAATATAAAATATTTCTTAATCGTTCATTTGTTTAAGAAAGTGAAAGTAACATTGATTTTATGAAATTAAAACCTAAAAATATTTATTAAATTAATTTAATTTTTATTTGAAAAAATTAAAACTCAAATAGTATATTTATTTACTTAAGAAAATGTATTTTATTGTTGATAAAATACATAAAAAATAGATAAATTGAGATAAAGCAAATCAATTTTTAAATCGTTTTTATTCTAGCAGCCACTAATTAGATATCTATTCATGATGTATTTTATAGAAAATAAAGTGAATTACAAAATTAATCAATAATAATAGCAAAAGTAATAGTAACAATAGTAAATTTAAATCTACAAAAAAACGTTTCATCTTCTTCGTCTCCTTCCTCCTCATCGTAATATTCATCGCCATACTCCTCTTGTGCCCTTCTGTCTACTGCTTCCTAAACTCCCTCTTCGTTGACGCCTTCAGTCTGGCCAAGTGCAACACCTGTAAATATAAAATGTTAGATATGTTTTTTGTAACTTACATTAATGTTGAATGACACAGAGGATACTGATCAGTCATTTTTCCATTTTTAAATATATTTGATTAATTTATAATTTAATTTCAGTTTATTTCAAAAATATTATGATTATTATCAAACTTAATTTATAAAAATCATAATAATTTTAGCCTTTTAATTGTATAGATTGTAAATTGAACATTTAATAACATGTTTAAACTTTTATGAGGAAGAACAATTTTGAGATACAAAAAGATTTAATTATACAATTGAATGCATTCGATAAATGATCTTTCTCTATATTTTACACTAAAATTAAAATGCACAATGTACGAATTGTAGAATATTAACTCTTTGATTATTTTTAAAGCCCAAAGAAAAGAGATTAAAGGCATTAGTGTACAAAAGTGATTTGTGAGAAATTTGATTCATTTAAATTAATTATTATGCACATTTCATTTGGTGGTTCCCCATCTTCGTCCTAAGTCATCTCTACAGTGTGCTAAGCATTCATAACCCCAAAACCCCTTCAGTAGTTTGATTGAGTTTTTGAATGTTAAAGGGCTGCAATTAAGACATTCTAAATTAGGGTTTGGTAGGGTTTTGTGATTTTAATCTTAGTAATTTAAGTGAGTATATGAGAGGTTTGGGGTCAGTTTATGAGAGTGAGTATATAGATTTACTGATTAAGTTGTGTTTTGGATGTAATGATTATAGTGAATAGCTTAAACCTATTTTAAATTACACGTCTATAGCAAGGCTTATCCATAAATCTCCTTAAACTGTTAGGTCTCACTCTCTAATAGCATTGAATTAGAAGAAATAGCAACTTAATTCTATGCATAAAAGACCTTTAAAATTCTAGTAGCATCATATTGATTATCTCATCAATGATAAGACTCTTAAGTACTGGGGTCATTTCTCTCTTGCTTAAAGAGCTGTGATGTTTCAATGCCTCTTTCCTGAGCTTAGCATCTCTGCTTAATCCATAGCTAACATTTATAAAAAGAATGGAATATCTTACAAGACAGTCAATCGCATTAGGAGAGTGATTGACTTTAACGTTCCATTTTATAAGCAAAATTTAAATTATATATATGATTAAATGCAGAGAGCTATTACTAATAATATCAAGTTCATTCACGCTGATGAAGCTGTATTTACTTTCAATACCTTTATATCGAGGTCCTGGTATAAGATGTACAGTAATATTGAAGTTTATGACTAAAAGGTTAAGATTGTCACCCATGCTTTTCTTGGAGGAATAAGTGGAGATAATGGGCTTGAAACTTATGTTTTTCACCCTTGATCTATAAAGACCGAATAATATATTTAGTTCTTGCAATAACTTAGAGATAAGTACGCTGACTAAGAGATTATTCTATTCGTTGATAACTTGTCAGTTCATAAAACTAAAGACTCAAGGAAGGAATATGAAAGGTTAAATATAACACCTGTGTTTAATGTTCCTTACAGCCCTCAATTTAATGGAATTGAGTTTATATTTGGGGCTATTGAAAGGCCATTACAAGAAACTTCTGCTCTATCACTTGATGCATGACTTGAAGATAGAAAAGAAACAGTGGATTTCATAAATAGTGCTGCTAAAAGATTCAGCGATGATAAAGCCTAAGTGTGCGCAAGAGAAGGGAGGTTTTGTGTTTATAAATAATAGTTTTAGATTTAAACGAAAGAACATATTCGCATATTAAACTAGCCCTTAAAAGGATTTGGGTTCTCTTTCTTTTCTTCTCTTATGGCTTGCTTGGGCTCATGTTTCTTCTCTTGGTTCCAGCTCCTGCATCTATGCTTATCTAATCCGTTTTTTATAAATCTTTGAAGAGTCTTTTACTGAGTTCATGTTTTACTTGAGACTTTCTCTCTCTGTTTAATTTGCTGCGCTCTTTTATCAAGCAAATAGCAGTGCCTGATTTTTTATAAAGTTAAAAGTCTAAGCTTACTTGAAATGAATGGATGCTTCTGCAGTTTATAGAGCCAGTTGTCACTGATTTTAATTGCCTGCTTCTCTTTTTCTTCAGGAGAGATGCTGAAGCTTTTCTTATGAGCTTCTAAATTAATTTCATTTAAGTACTCAGGTTTCATAGTTCCAAGAACGCCAAAGAAGAAGTTTCTCTCTTGGCAACTTATTAGAGAGTTGTAACTTAGAAGGAAGATATATCTCAACATCTGGATCACTCATTGCATCATCATAGAGGTTTGTCACTGATATTTCAGGGTAGTTAGGTATCTCAATCAATCTAATTTTATTAGTATTAAAAGCTTTTTTATCTTCACTCAATAATGCTTTTAAGAATGAGATTTTTGTACCTTCCTGAGTTGGCAAGAACAATCCAACTATAGTTATTAAGTTGATTATAGATGAAAATTTACCATGCTGTACCAAGTATAAGTAAAGGTCTTCTTTATTTCTGAATTTTCCTATTAAATCTTGAGATTAAATTCTCTTCATTGCATCATTCATAGATTCCATTTTGCTTCTACTTTCTATAATTTTTTATGAAATTTAAAATTATGGATATGCATTCTAAGTTTATTAAAATCTTACTACTAAATAGGGAGGACCTACTGGAGGTTATCCTTGAAAAGATATGAGGAGAAGCATTGAAAAACTTGCTCCAAGTTTCACAGATTGATTTCCATTAAATTGCTCCTAATAATCAAAACCCCAAAACCCCTTAGAGAGGTTTATTAGTGCTTTGATTTGTAGGGTATAGTTGGGGTCTTATTGGGGTAAGTAGAGAAATTAGGTCAAATTGCTATATGAGAAATAGAAATTAGCGAAATTTATGGTATATTAATGATAAGTAATATTTAGATTTACTGCTTAAGCTTAGGTATAGTACAAGTATTAATATAGACTTAGTCAAACCAGTCATGAATTATACAGACATAGCAAGACTCCTACGCAAGAGTGCCTCAACTGTTAGGTATCATTGCTTATTAGCTGTTTAGCATTATACCTCAGACTCTTGAAAACATCCAGTAAGAAAATAAAGTTCACTCAGACCCATATTGACAACCACTGTGACTCTAAGACTTGAAAGTATTGGGCACACTTTCTTTTTGACTAACGAGTTTTCATGTTTCATCGCAAGTTTCCTGACATACGTATCTCTCCTTAGACTATAGCCAATATTTATAGAAGAAATGGCATTACTTTCAAGAATGTCAACAGAGTGAAGAAAGTAATTGATTTTACAGTGACATTTTATAGTAATAATTTAAACTTTATATATGATTAAATGCAGAGGGCTATTGATCAAGTTCACAAGTTTATACACGCTGATGAAGCTGTGTTTACCTTCAACACCTTCATTAATAAGTCTTGATACAAGAAGTATGATAATATAGAAGTCTTCGACTAGAAAGTAAAGGTTGTAACCCATGCAATTTTAGCAGGTATTAGTGAAGAATCTGGCTTAGAAAGTTATGTTATTCATCCTCGTTCTCTTAAGCGAGAGTAGTACATAGAGCTCCAACATAAGCTGAGAAATAAATACAACGATTAGGAGATCATTCTGTTTGTTGACAACCTCTCAGTTCATAAGACTAAGGAGTCTAAGAAAGCTTATGAATAGTTAAACATTACTCCTGTTTACAACGTTCCTTACAGCCCACAGTTTAATGGAATTGAATTCTACTGGAGTTAAATAAAGACTCACTACAAGAAACTGCTGCTGTATCACCTAATGCATGACTTGCCTATAGATACAGTAGACTTGATTCAGAGTAGCTGCAAGAGAGTAAGCATAGATAAGACAACAGTTTGTGCGAGAGAAGGAAGAATGAATGTTTATAAATAAGTTTTAGATTTAAATGAATGAATATATTCACATATTAAACTAACCCATAAAGGGATTAAGCTTATTTTTCTTCTCCTCTTCTTATGGGTTGCTTGGACCCATTTTTCTTCTCTTAGTGCCAGCTCCTGCATCTATGTTCATTTCATCTGGCTTTTAAACATCTTTAAAAAGTCTCTTGCTCACCTTATGAATAGTCTATGACTTTCTCTCTTTGTGAACCTTTGCATGTTCTTTAATTAAAAATATACCAGTTCCAGGTTTCCCTAAAGAGTTATAAATCAAAGCTTACAAGAGAGGAAGGGATGCTTCTTTAGCTCTGCGAGCCAGGTCTCGCTTATTAGTATGCCTTGCTTCTTTTAATCTTCAGGAGAAATTGAATAGCGTTTCGTGAGCTTCTTCAATGATTTCTCTGAGGTATCTCTCTCTTAAAGTGCCAAGAACACAAAAAAAGAAGCTCCTTTCTGGAAGCTTGTTAAAGAGTTGTTTCTTAGTAGGAAGATAAACAACCTACTTTTCATCTTACATCGCATCCTCGTAGAGATTAGTGACTGAAATCTCTGGGTAGTTTGGTATATCTATCAACTTTATTTCATTGTTTTTTAAGGCTTTCTTCTCATCGCAGAGTATAGCTTTTAAGAATGAAATTTTGGTACCTTCCATCGTTGGAAGGAATAAACCCACTATAGTATATGATTAAGTATATGTCACATGCTTACCATGCTGAGTGAGGTATCGATAGAGATCTTCCTTGCTTCTAAATCTTGAGATCATTTCTTAAGCTTCAACCCTCTTCATTGCAGTACTTATAGATTCCATCCTTGTTCCTTTTCTTCTTATTGAATTTCAAATTTTAATATATAGAGTTCTGGATCCTACTGCTTAAAATCTTAGTTTTAAATATGGGCATCTTATAGGAGGTTAACCCCGCCAAGATACGTGGAGAAAGCTGGCAGAAGCTGTAACAAACTTCAGAGATGGAACTCCATTTTTATCAATTTGGTTCCATTAAATTAGAAATAAATTTGTTAAAATTTAATTAGTAACGGTACTAAATCCGTTAAAATTTAATTGGTAACAATTTAATAGTACCAAAACTTATTTAGTACCTAGTTTTAAACTAATGAGGTTTTAATGGAAAAGTTCCAAAATGGTTCAAAACCTAATTGGTACCAGTAACAACCCAATTTTATACTTGGTTGGTACCAAAATAAAAATCATTTAGAATGAAATTAGATAATTTATAGTAATAAACTTTACATAAATATGATCTCTAACACCTCAAAAACAACCATTATTGCTGTAGGATCAACTCCTATATAGAGTTACTATAACCAGAGAGGTTATTAGAGCTTAGCAATAGAAAATTAAATTTGAATTTAAACATGGCTGCTATCTTAAATCGTAAAGCAGTTTCTCTTGGAGCAGAATAATCATAATTAAACTTTGGGTCCTACAAGAAACCTGAAGTAATCTATATAGAAAGGGAGGTTGAGCTAAGAGTTCTAGAGTTTGAAGCAGAGGTCTTTAAAATTGAAGTTTAAAACAAGAAAAAGAGTACAGAGGTGGGAGTTTAAATCTAAATTGAACTGATTGAGGAAGAAAAGGAACAGCAACAGATAGACAAAGTTAAAACATATTAATGTGAAGACTGCTTAAATTTCTTCTTGGCTGAGTCTAGCTTGAAGAGGCACATCAAAAAGATACACTCTGGTAGAGATAAGATCTATTTTAAGCATGATAAAGTAGATGGTAGGTATTCGTGCACAACATGCATGAAGTCTTATACTCAATCAGCCAAAGTAAAAAGGCATATGCAAAAGCATAACTTAAGCGAATTCCTGATTAAAGATGAAGAAACTTAAAAGCTTATACCTGCTAAAAGAAAAAACAACTCTCTTGATTCATAAAGAGAACAGGAGGAGAGGCTCAAGAGACAGAAGCAATTTGAATCAATGAATCAGCCAGCAAATGGTACTCTTATAGCATGTCTTTAAGAAAGAGCTATGTATATACCAACATTTAATGCAATTAATATTGACAGCTGTATTGAAAATTTCTTGAATTTTGACCTGCCAAACAAGGCTAAACTTATAGTGGTTGATGAGTATGCTTACAAAATATATCCTCTCAAGTATCTCATTAAAAACGAGCAGTATAAAAATGAATTTGCAAATGAATACATAATCTTGAGAGAGGCTTAGAAAAATAGTTTAAAAATTTACTTAGACTCGATGGAGTTATTCTTGGGCATGGCTTTGTTGCATTAAGACTAAAAAAGTTTGAAATGACTTTGAGAGAGTATCTCTATCATAATAGATACCCAGATGATTTAAATGAGATGCTGTCAGAAATGATTTAGGGTGTATAAGAGCTTCATGAACTTGAGTATCTGCATAGAGATTTGAAGCCTGAAAATGTTATGTTAAATCTCTGTCCATTAGAAATAGTCGTCATTGATTTCAATAGAGCGATAAGATAAGAAATAATTACTTTGGCTAAGGTGCTTGGCACACCAGGATACTTTCCAATCAGGGAGAAGTGGACTAATGGCTCAGTTCAGTGGAATGTATGGGTAGTTGCCGCAATAATCTTAGAGTGCGATATGGAAAGTATGTCTTACTTTGGAACAAAGCACGAGAAGCAATCAATAAGTTGGCTTCTAAACATATATAACAGGAAGATGTCTGTAATGAAATCAAGAAACTTGTAGAGATGATAATCTTAAGAGCTCCAGCTTATCCTAGATAATCATTAGAAGACATACATGAACCACTACAGAGAGCTAGATTCAAGAGGTACCACAAAGATATGCAGATAAAATTCGTATGATTTAAGTAATTTAATAATAATTAAATATACATTAAATTAATATAAAACTTGCGTTTTCTCTACAAACCCCAGTAAGACCCCAACTATACCCTACAAGTCAAAGCACTTATAAACCTCACTAAGGGGTTTTGGGGTTTTGAATGTTTAATTATTTTAGGAGGTCCTCAAAATTAAATTCAAACTTTATTAGGAGTTAAATTTTAAGGTTAAAACTTAATTAGGAGGAATACTAAAAAAATTAAATTTTGAAATCCTCCTACTAAATTACAAGAACAAATCTAGGAGCTCCACCTAACTTCACTAAACTCATTTAGGTGCATTTTAATGTATAATATGGATGAATTAGTATATAAATTAATCTTATAATAAATAAATATAAATCCATTACCTCTCCCTCTGTTTTCATTAAACCTCTCAAATCCATGAGACTCTGCTCTTACATGAATATACAGGTAAAAAGAATCATAATAGCTTATATAATTATTAATAGTATTTATAAAATGAGCGACAACTTACTAAGAAAAGCGGCATTGCTTGGCATTAGCCAGCAAAAACTTTCTTTCATGAATCAAAAGAAAATTGAGATTTGCGATGAATCTACCCGATATGAAGCTGAATTTTTCCAACCTTAAGTCTCTGACTTTTAATCGTAATTCAATTGCTAAATAGAAATGCAGAGCTAAGAAATTCAATGTGAAGTACCAATAAAAATTGTAGAAATGGAGGAAGAGAAAAAAGAAATATATCATTAAATTTTTGTGAAGAGTGTGAAAAGAGCTTAGCTTATAAATCTGCTCTCAAGCGTCATATTTTAGAGCAGCACTCAAACAAGCCCAAGCTTTATCTTAAGCATGAAAAAATAGACGGAAAATATTTATGCCCTTACTGCAATAAGTAATATAATCATTCAAGAGATTTAAAAGTTCACCTACAAAAACAGCATGGCAAGAAAGTTGATGTCATAGATCCTAAGACTGGTGAGGTCTTCCTTTAAAAAAGAAAAACAAGAGACCCCTTAGAATCACTGTAGCAAAGAGTTAAGAAAGAAAGTAAACTAATAAAAGCAGTAATAAATCTTCCTGCCTCTGAGATAGTAAAAATCACACGAAAGATGCATGCAGTAAAGCTCCCAATTTTAAATGTAATTTGCCATAAAGTATGCAAGGAAAGTTATCTAATACTTGAGGACAAGTTTGAGTAATAGGTCATAACTGATAAGCAGTTCGCATAAAAGATTTATCCCTTCAACTACTTTAATTGCGATGATTAGTTTCAAATGGAGTTTGTCAACGAATACTAAGCTCTTACTAAACCAAGGGATAGACAGTGCAGATTTATAATTTAGCTCGATGCAATTCTGCTAGCTCAATATCATGTAGCTTTTCAACTCCATCTATACTAAATGACATTAAGAGACTAAATTCAAGTTATAGGGTTTCAAAGTAGCTATCGCTTATTCTTACAAATGTTTGCAAAGGCATAGACGAGCTTCATAAATTAGGATATGTACACAGAGGCTTAAAGCCTTAAAACATTATGCTTGATTTCTCATCTCTCGGAGTTGTAATAATCGATTTCAACAGATCATAGAGGGTTGAAGCGTCTGGACTTGGCAACGTTCTAGGTACTACTGGAAGCTTTCCAGAGAGGGAGGATTGGACAGATGGTGATATTAAGTTGGATGTCTGGGCTCTAGCAGCAATAATTGTTGAATGCGATATACCTAGAATGTTTACTGCAGCAGTAAAAGAGAGAAAGATTCAAAGCAGAGAATACAGCTGTACCTAGACTAGAATAAGATAAAAGGCAAATGAGATATGTGAGAGTATATAATATCGAAGCCTAACCATAGAGCAGAGCGACAATCGACCAAGTTATTAGTTGGATAGGAGAAATTAAGTTTAGAAAATTGGCTCATGATGCTAAGGTACTGTTTGAGTGAATATTTAAAATAAAACTCCTCTAATACACTCTTAAATATATTACATTTCAACCCTAATCCCTTACATAAACTATATTAAAACCATAATTAAGAATGCCTTAATTGCAGCCTTTTATCAATTAAAACTCAATCAAACTACTGAAGGGGTTTTGGGGGTTTTGATTATGTTCGTCTATTCCATCTTATTATATTATGTCACTTCTCCTGTCAATCCATCTTCTTGTATTCTTTATCAAATGTACGTGGCCTGTTGAATTGTAAAAAAATAGAAACTTTTGTGCACTCTGCTCATTCATTTTACTATTTTTAATTTAAATCATGACTATTCTTGGATAGAATGGCTCTCTATCAGCAGCTTCCATTCTATAAAATGGAGTACTGTTCGAAGTGATTAATACTAATCAACCGATATGCTTGATTTCATTAGGTAGATATTTTATACTGATTGTATAGCCTTCGCCCTATGAAATTTTTATCATTCTTGCCAGATTTTCCTTAATTAAAAAGCTTTTGTGGTTAATCTTCTTCATTATTATCATAGCAGGAGAGATAATGGTTTACAAATGTCTGCCAAGAAGTTTTTATCACATTTTATCAGCCTTTCTGTCTCAAATATTTGTTCAATAATCTTTACAAGTGAGTTCTTCCCTGTGTGTGAGTCTCCGCACAGCCATAGTCCATTCAAAACCCCAAAACCCCTTAATGAGGTTTATAAGTGCTTTGATTTGTAGGGAATTTGTTAAGGGTTGGGGTTATTAATTAAATACGAGACAATAGCAAGCTTTTGGGGTCTACTTATGATGAATAGTATATAGATTTAGTGTTTAAACTGCGCTATTGATGTGATATATTTAGTGAATAAATCAAACCAGTACTAAACTATAAGTCTATTGCACTACTCTTAAAGTGAAGTCCGTTAACTGTTCGCTCCCACTGTCTTATAGCGCTATAATTAAAGCAATAGTAGCTTAATTCTAAGCCTAAGAGGTAGTCAAAATTTATATAGAAGCATATTGACTATCTTATTAATGAAAAAAACTTTGAAGTATTGAGCTCACTTCTCTTTAGACCAACCTACTATGTTTCATCGCCAATTCCCTGAGTTGAAGATCTCTGCTTAGTCTATAACCAACATCTATAAACGAAATTGTATCTCTTACAAAGGTGTGAATCGTATCAAGAGAGTGATTGATTTCACTCTGTCATTTTACAACAACAACTTAAATTATTTTTATAATTAAATGCAGAGAGCCTAATAGAATAATATCAAGTTTATACATGCTGAAGAGGCCGTGTTTACCTTCAACACTTTCATCTAGAAGCCTTGGTATAAGAGGCATAGTAATATAGAAGTATATGACTAAAAAGTCAAGGTATAAACAATGGCAATTCTTGGAGGAATTAATGAGGATACTGGTTTAGAAACTTATGTTATTCATCCTCGCTCTATTAAGACAGAGTAGTATATAAAAATTTGGGACAGCTGAGAGAGAAGTACCCTGAATAAGAGATTATACTATTTGTTGATAATCTTTCTGTTCATAAGACTAAAGAAACAAGGAAGAGTTATGAACAACTTAGAATAACGCCAGTGTTCAACGTACCTTACAGTCCATAGTTTAATAGAATGAGTTCTACTGGGGTATATTAAAAGGCCATTACAAGAAACTGCTCCTATACCACTTGATGCATGACTTACCTATCAATACAGTAGACTTTATAAAAAGCTCAACGAAGAGATAGATAATTAATTAACTTAAAAGTGTGCTAAAGAAGGGAGAGTGAAAGTATATAAATAAGTTTTGTAGTTAAGTTAATGAAAATATAAGTCACATTTGAAATTCGTTAGAGGGAGCTGGCTTCTCTTTCTTTTCTTCCTCTTAAGCCTTGCTTCGGCCTAGGTTTCTTCTCTTGCTGCCAGCTCCAGAATCTATGTTAATTGACTCTGGAGGGTAAATATTTGAGGAAAGTCTCTTGCTGACTTCATACTTTGTCTGAGACTTTCGCTCTCTGTGAAACTTGCTCTATTCCTTCATCAAGAAGATGACAGTACCAGATTTTTCTAAAGAATTAAGCTTGAAATCTTACTTGAAATATAAGGGTGCTTCTGCAGCTCTGATAGCCAGCTCTCACTTATCTTGATCCCTTGTTTGTCCTTATCTTCTGAAGAGATGCTGTACCTTTTCTTATGAGATTCTTGAATAATTTCTTTCAAGTAATCACCTTTGATAGTTGCAAGAATGCCAAAGAAATAGTTTCTTTCAGGTAGTTTATTTGAAAACTGCTTCTTAGTAGGCAGGTACTGCGAAACCTCTGGGTCATTCATAGCATCATCGTATAAGTTAGTCACTGAGATTTCTGGATAGTTTGGAATCTCTGAAAACTTTACATCTTAAGTTTTCAATGTTTTCTTTTCTTCGCAGAGTATCGCTCATAGATATGAAATTTTGGTACCTTCCATCGTTGGCAGGAACAAACCAACTACATAATAAAGATTAGTTACTATGAGTTCATTTCCTTGCTGCAGCAGGTAGCGATGCAAATCATCCTTGCTTCTAAATCTTTGAATCAATTCTTGTGCTTGCAATCTTTTCATTGCATCATTCATTGACTCCATCTTGTTTATAGATCTAAGAAATGATGTTCAAATTTAAGTTTATTGATTTCAATAATATACCTCTGTAAAACTTACTATTAAATATTGGCATCCTATAGGAGGTCAACCTCTTAGAAAGATATGGAGAAGGTTTTGAGAACTGGTTTCAAACTTGAGAGATTGATATCAATTTCTACTGTTATAGTTCCATTTTTTTAAATTTAAATTGGTACGTGCTATAATCAACTTATTATTGAAAGTTAAAATGGTAACTTTCTCACCCATATTAAGAGCTGGATCGTCTCTTAACACTCATATATCTTCTTTAATACTCTAAAAACTTCCCTTGAAACTTGTAGGCTTGGAAAGCTCTCATATAAGCTCTCAGTTATAGAGGCAGTTTTATAATTTTAAATTCAAATTTAAATATGAGTGCTAACATTTTAAGAAAAACAACAGCACTTCCATCAAACTAAATGAGACTTCTTTTTGGCAGCAATATAAAGTGTGATAGCTATGAGATGAACTCTAATTAGGAACTACCAGAGCTATCACTTGAGGTCTCTTTTATTAAAATAGATATTAATAATAAAAAATAAATGGCAAACAATTGTGTGGGAGACAGAGAGGAGGAAAAAGGTATAAATGAAATTCCTATACAAACTGAAGAAGCTAAAGTCTATTTTTGTGAGCTATGCGAGAGAGATTTTGCTCATAAATCAAGCTGGTACAGACATAAGAAAGAGCATAGAGAAGCCATGCCCTCTGTATACTTAAAGCATAACAAATATGATGGAAAGTATGATTGCTTTGAGTTGCATAAGCAATACTCTCATACAAGCGACTTGAAGAAGCATCTAATAAAAGCTCACAAGAAAGATATAGAAGTTGAGAATCATGAAGTTGAGCTGAAGCTTCTCAACAAAAGAAAAGCGAGGGAATATTCTAAGGTCATAGTGCTTGAATAAGCAAGAGAGTTAGAGTACGTTGGGAAGGCACGCAACCAACTCACCTCTGAAATAACAAAAATAATGATCAAGAATCAATACAAGAAAATACCGGTTCTTGCTTAAATTGAACTAGATACTTCTGTTTAAAGCTACCTAATATTAGAAGATTCATTTGATAAGAAACTTATCAATGATCATCAATACTCATACAATGTGTATCCCTTCAACTATCTCTTAAGTGATGGTAAATATTAGATGGAGTTTACAAATGAGTATCAAGTACTCACTCAAGCAAAGTTTAAAGAGTGTAGTTACTTAATCAAGCTAGATGCTGTTCTCCTTGCCAAGGATCATATTGCTTTCAGGCTTCCACTCTATGAAACGACTCTAAGAGATTTCATAACAGAGCAATGGAATAATAAGTAACTCAGACCGTAGAAGGAATTAAATAGCTTCATAAGTTAGGGTTTTTTTACAGAGATTTAAACCCAGAAAATATAATTATAAACTTCTCACCTGTAAGAATAGCAATAATCGATTTCAACAGAGCGTAAAGAGTGGAAGTATCAAGGCTTGGAACTGTAATGGGAACGCAAGGGTACTATCAAGAAAGTGATGACTGGAGATATGGAGACTTTTAGTGGGATGTGTGGGCTTTAGCAGCAATAATAATAGAAGGCGAAAAGCCTCTCAATAAATACTAGTCAACAAGATGCGAGAAAGATACTAAACAAAGAATAAAGCAATATATTGAGAAAACAAGAGAATCTAAATCAATAAGACAAATGACAGAGTCAATAATAATTAAACCAAACTAAAGATCAGACATATCAATAGAGAAGATAAAAATGTGGTAAAGTAAGTGAACTTCAGACCTCTCCCACATAATCTAAAAGTGCATTTTGAATAATTAATTTAAATATATAAAGTATAAATTACGCATTAAAAACTATTAAAAATCTCAACCCTTAATAAATTCCCTACAAATAAAAGCACTT
>ARYC01006264.1:0-14786 GCA_000711775.1 Oxytricha trifallax
CTGGATCTGGAATTGTTCCATCGAACATTCCAAGGCCAAACTCGAAATCGATCTTTCCAAAGTTACGCAGGAAATCTTCCACCAAGGAACATCATATCTTGGATAGCAGGGAGCAGAGCATTGCAGCCACCCCTGTCAAGTGCAGTCATAACTATAAGTACACTCAGCTGTCACCTATCTTGGAAGCCCAGAGGGCAGTGCTTAATACTCATCCTTATAGAAGCGCTTCGACGCGATCAGAATATATAGAGCTCCTCCAAGAAGCCTTCAAGCCAACCATAGACCCCTCTGAAATCAGCTTCCACTCTCACTCCATTGGTTCAGAACCTAGCCAGCCTCCGGCTTTAGTCAACCCAACGTAAGGCTAGTGAGGTGATCAATGCAACAAGCCATGACAACTGGACAGCCATTACACCCAGACGCTTGCAGCTGTCCAGCAAGGCAGTGAGCAGCTGTAAAGTCACAGTGAAGGAATAGGATGGTAAGCTATAGCTCTATGATTTTATATTACTTTAGTTGATACCAGGTTAAGTCTACACAACTAGTTGAATGACTAAGCACCTATAGTATACTCTGGCAACCTCGATGCTCAACCATCGTAACATTATACTCCCATTGCAGCAGTCAGACAGCAAGTCAGCCAGAGGTTGGGCACTTATGGCACCATGGCTAGGAATCTCTCAATCACCAAGGAATCCACCAAGAGGCAGCAGTTCTCGATGAGCTCGTGGCAGCAATCACTAAGGACCAGCTGGTCTCCAGCCAAGTCATTGAGGGGGCTTTCGATGATGTGCTGTTCGAGAACTTCCTCTACCACACCCTGCGCCAGCTGCGCACCGACAATGATCTTGGCCTGAAGAAGATCGTGCTGCTCATGGACAACGCAGTCATTCACAAGTATTCTGAAGTATTGGAGACTGCCAGGAAGTTGAAGGTCACGGTCCTATTCAATGCAGAGTACTCGCCCTTGCTGAACCCAATCGAGCAGCTGTTCTCATACATCAAGAGGCACCTCAGGCAGGAGCAGGCAGACAGCAAGTAAGTGTAGTAATCATAACAGTCTATAGGATTAACTTGGTTAAGAGGCTCTCCCAGATCCTTAAAGCCATGTCCAAGAGTGATGTGAACAAGCTCTGGGAGTTCAGCGTCAAGCAGTGGTGCTCCACCATTAGACATGGGTTCGTATGAGTGAATCATCAATGACGATGAGTGGAGTTGCAGGTGCTCTTGCAACAGTCATGACAAGCATCAATAGTGGTTGAACTGTTAAATTATTTTATTAAAACTTCTCTATTATATATCACGCTTTTATGTTTAAGCTTAAACAAATCAATCGTCAAACCATTTAAACCTCACTCACCTCCGCGCATTGCGGAGGTCAAGTCCACCAATACACCAACGATGGCCCAACTGCTTAGCTACCACTGTTTGCACCGATGGATCAAGGATGGAGCAATAGATTTCAAGACCTAGACGATGAGAACTGGTTGCTGGTTGGCCTCAACTCAAGCCTATCGACGACGAATCGACATGAAGTGACCATGCCAGATCAACGACAATTGACAGTGTCAAACGATCATGTTAATCACATATTCCAGGCAAACATCAAAATCAAGTATTAGATTGTTGATGAAAAAATTGGGGTTTATAATATGCTGCTGAAAACTATAATGATCAAAATTTTTAGCAAAATGCACGGCAACAACTTAATGCTATTTGAGAATTGGTTATAATTAGAATTTTATTTTATTTCTATAATTTCCTATTTTTACGTATTTTATCAATAATAAGAACAGTAGCTACAACAATAACAGCCACCTCAAATGATGATGGGACAAGCTGACGCTTTAGATGCCTAAACAGATCAATATAACGATTATGATGAGATTGATTACAAAATATGTGGAGAGCTTGGTAAGTTATTGAGTAATGTGTGAAATATACCATCTTACTAAGAGCATCAATAACAAATTTCGAATTTCTTAAAGAATTGTTGTGATTCAATTCAATTTATAGAGGAGAAAAATAGAGCTTTAGATGAATTCGCATAGTCTTAACCACCTGAAGGTGTGATTTAAGTCAGGATATAACAGTTAGCACTGTGCAAAGTTCTTGTGAATATTCATAAGAAAGATCTCTTCATTTTAGTCAGAGCCTATACAAATTTAGGGTAAGCTAATCACTAAAATGTTTCATATAATTTTTTTAACTTATTTTTGACATGATGTCGATTGATAATCTGTAACTCATTTCGTTTCAAAACTCTAGTCAACTTCATTTTTAGAATGAACTTAATTAATAAATATGTTTTTATAGAGAGGCATACTTGAACTATAAATATTATGAGCAGGCTTTGGATCATTTAAAAACAGCACTAAAATTGAACGGTAGCTTATTTTCAAAACTCGAAGAGACCAAACAGTATCACTCCAATATTTTGACTTTGCTTGGAAAGTAAGAATCTATCATAATCTCAAATATTCTAAATTGCAATTTACATGAGTTGAAGTAATTCAAATTTAATTGTTAAGTTAAATAATGAATCAGACTTATAATGTTTTGAGTTTCATTGGTTAGAATCACTCTCTTTGATAAAATTATTTGTGAAAACTCTTCTCTTCTATTTCTTTTGTACTAAGCCCTTTTTCTTTCCCTTGCTAGCGCTCTTTTTCTCTGGGCTTCCATTCATAAATGCTTATATTTTTTTATTTTAGAAAAAAAACTGTAAAAATTTAAAAGCTTTAATTTTTGTGAAATTTTCAATGAAAACATTAATAACTTTATAGATTGCCGCTGTCGTCGCCACTATCAAGTGCTTCCATGGCAACTTATTCAGCAGCCATTTTGACAGAAGATTTGAGCATGTTAAGCTTGCTTTTAACCTCTTTTAACAACTTGAGTTGTCCTTTGGACTCAAAGATAGCATGAGCTCTCATCAGATAATCCTTGGCTTCTCCTGGGTTATTATTAATAATATAGAGTGTCCCTATGACTTTGTAGGTTTTAGCGAGTTAAGAGCTGTTATCTCCATAGAGAGACTTCTCAAGTTCCTCTACTTCCTTCAATTCTTCTAGGGCTTCATTGTAGTTTTCTTTTTTGAGATACAAGAGAGCGATATTTCTTTTTACTTTGCAGGTACGCTTATCTACGACACTGTAGTTGTACTCGTAGATTTACTCTGCTTGCTTCAGAGCTTCAAGACCCTCGTCAATTTGTCCCACTTTTTCAAGCCATTCAGAGAGGGTAAGAGCGATGTTTGCTACTAAATCAGTGTCTCTGAAACCTTCTATGCTTTAATACACTGTCAAGGCCTTTTGTTGATAATAATTGAAAAATAAGTCAAAGACTTCCTTTAATAAGTAAAATTTTGCATTTACAATTTTAAATTGTTGCAACTTAATTGCCTCACCAAAATCTTTCTTTTTTAAGTGAGCACTTGCAAGTTCAATGTAAGCTTTAGCTACTTCTTCGCTGTTATCTCCAAATTTAGCTTGATTCAATTCCCAAACTTGGTATAGAATTTGAATTGCAGTTTCAAAATCTTTAAATAATTATCAAAAATAAAATCTTTGAGCTTCTGATGGACATGAGATATAGCGACCAAGATCGGGGAGTTGGATGGGTGGTCCTCTCCTTGTACTTATTTATTCATTTTTAAGGATTTCTCCAAAAGAGATAAGGCGTCTTTGTGATTTCCAGCTTCCATGTAGCATCTATTAATAATTGATTTAGATGAGATAATTGAGATTATGATAAATTAAAACACATCATTATAATAGTGTATACTAAAAAGATAAACATTAGAAATGAATCTATGACTTGGTTTGAAGGAAAGATATAAAAAGAGGAATCACAAATCTTGTTAAAATAAATATATATCTTTAACACATAAAAATGAAAACTGCATTCGCAATTTTATCACTATTCCTTGCAAGCGTTGCTTCTTTATCTATTTTACCCAGATAGAATAATAAAATTTAAATATTCTAATTTGAAATATATCTAAAATTAAATTAAGAATGCACCAAAGTTTTCTAACGTGAATGCTGTAGTTAACCAAGAATTTAAGAAGGTGTCTATTGATGATTACAAGGGCAAATATTTGGTTTTGCTCTTTTATCCATTTGATTTTACCTATGTATGCCCAACAGAATTGATTTCCTTCTCTGAGAACATCAGTAAATTCCGTGAACTAGGCTATTTTATACATTAAAACTACCTATATAGAATAAAAAGTTACTTTTCAAATGTTGCTTAAAAGGGGAAAAGTTTTCAAGATTGTTATTACTGTTATTTTATTAATTAAATTAGGCGCAGAAATATTGGGTATCTCAACTGACTCACACTTCACTCACTTAGCTTGGATCAAGACACCCCGTAATGAAGGCGGTCTCGGCACCCTCGAATACCCCCTCATAGCAGATATTTCCAAGGACATCTCCAGATCATATGGTGTTTTAGTTGAAGATAAAGATGATGATTTGTATGGTGCCGCTCTAAGAGGACTTTACGTTATTGATGGAAAGGGAAAGATCAGAAGCATGCAAATTAACGATGCACCAGTTGGTAGAAATGTAGAGGAGACACTCAGATTAATTCAGGCTTTCCAACATACTGATACTCATGGAGAAGTCTGCCCTGCTAACTGGAAGCCAGGTCAAAAGACCATCATCCCAGATCAAGAGCAAAAGAAGAAATATTTCTCATCTGAATTCGACAGCTCATTATGAAGAGATACACTTTAATCATTATACCTATTGTATTTTTAATTCCTCTAAAATTACTGTAAATCTTAAATCCTTGTCAAATTTTCATGTATATATTCACTTATTTAAGGAAGTATTAATTTTTTTACTATATTAACAAATCTGATGACTTATTGGTGATTGACATTAGAAGATACACTGAGTTATTAAGCCAAATGGCTTCCTCTTCTTAAGTGTAGAGCTATTCCATTATTTGCTAGAGCCTTGTGTTTGGATCTAACTCTAGTCTTGCTGGGTCACTCCAGAACATTATTTATATATAAAAACATACATGTAGCTTTAAGATTTCCAAAACTAAACATTTATTATACAAATTTATTAAACCCATAGAGCTTCTCTCTAACAAGCTTGCTCTTATCACTTAATCCTCTTATTCTATAATTAAAATTGCTTGTTAAACTTTTAATGAAATAGGATATTCTAACTGAGTTTCTAATGTATTAATAATGAGAATATTCATATATCTAGTAAATATGATAGTTAGTATAAATTTTCGAATTAAATATCATTTGAAAAGTATTCATAAATTATAAAATCATTATACAAAAACATCTTTTCCGCTACATAATTAATAATATATTTTTGCATCATTCATAATTTTAAATATAAAATTCTATTCTATTAATTAAAAAATGTCATATAAATTTCCATTCACTAAATCAATTTCTACAATATCAAAGCACTTATTTCATTTAAACAAAATATGAATTCTAAATATATATTTATCTATATAATGAAATAATTATGTTTATTTTTATGCCCATATTTTAAAGCACTCTTGACCATTTGTTTAAACCCTTCATCATACTGATCGTACATGAATACCATCAAATCGTAGAACAACCCCCTGCTATAATCATTTTTATTCGACACAAACAGTTGTTTGAGTCTGGGTAGTATCTTCATGAGAAGTTTATCACCTTATTCTGTGTTAATCTTTGCTATTTATGTAACTATTTACAGGAAAGATTGTTAGTTTTCATCTGAAATATCAGCTAGGATGTCGTCTGAGTCTGCTTAGAGGGAAAGTGTGATTTAATCGATGTCGTTTCTTTCCTTTCTTTAACGACACAGATTTATGTATCTCTCGAATGACTTTAAAATTGCACTCCTCATGGTACCAGTTATAATAAGAATGTTAAAGATAAACCCAACCAGGATGGTTTCAAATGATAGTTGAAATTTTTATAAATTAAACTTCAATTATAAGACTTTAACGAAAGAGAGCAATTTCATGAAAATCCTTCTATCATCTAACAATTAAGGAAATTCCCTTGATATTTTCTCGATAGTGTTTACTAGAACATCGTGTCTTTCCCTCTCCTCATTTTCAATTATGGAGCTAATTGAGTATTTCAGGAGACTTGGCTGCTTGGCCAATATTTTTCCAAGTGTCTCACTGGCAGCTTAAATAATCTGCTTTTTCTTACTAGATTGTATTTTCAGTAGATTGTTAAGAAGTTTGTCCACGCTGTCTGGCCTCTCTTCAAGTTAGAACTGTCTTTGATTGGGTGCCAAGTTATTGATGTTTTGAGGGTTTTCAATGATTGGGATGTCAAAAGAGACTGTGAGAGCCAATATCTGAATGCCAGTCATCTTCCACAAATTACTGCCTTCTTTTTTATCGTCCATGCCTACCATCATGCTTACCATGTCTTTATTTATGGCAACTAGTTTCCTCCATCTATGCAGCAATCCAGCGATGATTTCTAGATCGAAGATTAATGAGTTATTATATCACTTACAAATATTAGTGTTAAAGATCATTTTAGTCTTGTCAGCTGCGTACTTAATCAAGGTATTTACCACATTTGTGCATAATAACCTGTTTTAGTTGTTTTCTTCAGGGATGTAATTCCAAGATATTAACATTCACAAATTATTTAGAGAAGTTATTTAACTATAAATAACTAAGAAATCTTTTTACTTAATAATCTTTGATTGTGCATAGATCTCTCATGAAATAATGGAAACCCTTGCCGCCATTATTCTTATCACAAATGTAGTTAGCAATGGGTTCAAACCAGTATTGAGCATATGGCTGAAACAATTATGGACTATAATATATCATTAACTTAAATCTTTTTGTGCTTACTGATTGATAAGGATCTTGAGTATGAATATTTTGACATTTAAGTGGATATCTGGCTTGCGAATCTCTGAGTTCAAGCTTTGCATAAATAAGGGCATGTTGGCTTTGTCTTACTCCCATTATGGTTGGAAGAGCTCTCTCATTTTATCAATGCATCTCTTGATGTTTTTCATGCATTCGTGTTTATTTACGTTGTCTAACTCTAACTCAAGTGACTCCTCTATTTGATTTTCTTTGTCGTTTATATTGCTCTTTTTGTATAAATGTTAAAAATTACTATAAGTAATCTTAATGCTTCGTAAGAAATTATATTAAAAAAGGCTTTGAGTTACCATTTTTATAAAGAAATATTTTTAAGTAATACCAATGAGATCCCCTTGAGATTAGCTATTGCTGTCTCTTTGAATTTCTGAAGCTTCCTACTTACGATTAATTAATTTTTGCAACTTTTCTTCCTCACTCTTCATGTTAATTTTATCTGGTTGAGTTTCAAATACCATGGCTGAGTTGAATTTTTCATTCTAAATTTTATGATAAGGAATAGAATAAATGAATAAAAGATTTGATAAGGATTTAATTTATACTTACTGAAGACATGAAACTAGTTGTTACATATTCATGAATTAAGTTATTGGCTTAAATTAATTAATACAATGTAATTTTCATAAAAAAAAATAAAATAAATAATTAAAATTAATACATAAAAATGATTTAATGTAACAAGATTTCAAAGTAATATATTTCATTTGAGAATTAAAAAAATAAGCAAGCTAATAAGTTATAAATTATTAATTTAAATAATTTTCTTAGCTTATATTATTTTTTTCATTAAATTAAATGATAAAGTAAAAAATTTAATAAGATATTAGATACAATATTACAGATTAATCAATCACTAAAATGAAGTAATTTAATTAATATAATTTTGAAATTTCCTTTAAATTTGAATTTATAGAAGTCTATTTTTAAAAATTAAAATTTAGTAAAATGTTGATTTTAATAAATAAATTCTCCAAATCAATAAATGATAATGATGATTTTTAGCAAATTAATAGACCTTATATAATTGACAATATTAAAATCAATTCATCAAATTTATTTATTCATTCATTTTAACTTGGCTTTGATCTCAGCAATATCCTTCAGGTCTCTTAAATTGCTCTCCTCAATTTTTAGTTCAATATTTTTAAGTTGCACATAGTTGAAGTTAGTTTCCACTTCAAAGTTATAAGCTTATTCCTGAGTGTCAACCAGCAGTGTCCACAGTGGCTCCTCCCCTTTATCTCTATTGCTCACAAACAAAAACTGTGAGAAAAGATTCTCTTTGGTCTATGTGCCCATGATCACAGCTGTTAAGCACGCGTATGAAGCACAGATAAATTGTCGTTGGACTTAGTATGGTGAGTTATTTAGTTTAAAATCAGTTTGAATTTGGTCTTTGAGTAGAGGGACGAAGTCTTAAATGGGGCCTTTCTTTGACTAAGTACACACTTATAATTAAAATACACAAAACATAGATTAAGTCAAATGTTATAGATAAGCCATTTTGTGATTTCATTGCCTTGAGATTGTTCCCCATAGATCTTTTTATGAACGTAAGTTTTTATGGTTTCTGCTTTCAATCTTCTGAACATTACCTCAAATACTAAAAAGATACGTGTCCTAATATAATAAGTTTATGATTGATGAATATTTGTTTACTTTTCTTTTACAATTAAGTAAAATTCTTGAAGTTAATCAGCTATTTCATTAAATGGCTTCTTCAATATAATAAAAATTAATCTGCAAAAATTGAATAGCAAATTTTCCTAAAATAAATTTAAATATACCTAATTTATTTATAATATTGCCTCAAATCTGGGTGTATATTCAATCATAACCTCAGCAAGATAATTCAAATCACATGTTTCTAGTATAAGCAATATGATTTTCTTCATAATTGCCCATCTCAAGTTATCATCAATGCTTCTATCCAACTAAACCCCAAAATTTATATAAACAAAGTTGCTTCTACTTACATCTCTATTAAGGAATTCATCCATGAACTACCTTATGGTATCTTTGAAAGTTGGAAGGATCTGTCTGTTTATCTATTGAGTAATGATAATATTTAAAGTTCTCTTTAAATTTGCTTCGTACGTTGTTTTATGCTCTCTGATACTTCTGTACATCAATCTTAGTACCTAGAATAATTTTCATAAGATAGCTTGAAATGAGAAAGGATTTTTAGCTTACCTTTCATGATAAAAAATTTAAAGAAAGTCTGATAAAAATTAAGGAAAATATGGATCTTTAAATCAGAGATGATTTTTCCAGCTCTCTCAACAAAAGAAGAGTCAATTGCTTAACTTGCTCCAATTTTGGAACTATCTTACCCTTCGTTTTCATTTAAGTTAGCTTGCTTATTAAGTACCTTATTTTGCAATTATTGGTTAATTTCATCATTCAGTACTGCCTGATCAATAGGTACGAAGTCCAAAGCTTAACTGAGAAGATCGATATCATCATTAGATGAATTAACGAAAATAATATACAAATAAACTATGATTTAATTATAATTTTACTATTAAATTTTCATTAGAGTTTGACTGTTAATTCTAAGAGAGCTCAATCATGTCAACATCTTTCTAATCCTCAGTTTTGACTGTTTTTTAAACCATACTACTCTTCTGAGGCTGATCATAAAGTTAAGCAACATATTTGGCCAGATGTGTGTTAAGGTAGTTCAGGGATTGAGTTTCCAACCTCAAGTCAACTTCCTGTAGATATAAGAAGTGAGCTTCATTGAATGCCTCTTGAGTCTGAAGAGAAGTAAGGATCTTGATAATCTAGGGAAGTGTCAAGTTGAAAAGTTGAGGTTATATTTGATGGTTATCATCTGAGAGTATCTCTAGAATTTTTGTAAGAAGTTCGAAAAGTTGCTTCTGTAGGTTATTCAGTGCACTTGAATCTAAAATAAGAGAGATTACAACAAAAATTTCACTTACCTAGATAGTTCTTGCTTTAAGAGTATGAGTAAGCATTCAATATGCCATGGTAACCCAAGTTGAGAATTTCCTTTAACCTTTAGGGATGATTTTCAGAAATTTCTAGAAACAAACAGTTTAATATTTTATCTTTAATCATGCTAATAAGCTTACCTTGAATTTCGTAGTGAATCTATTGAATGCAGCTAGTTAAGGCCTTGACTTGATTCCTATTCAACATCTTTCTTTCACTGATCAAGGAGGTCAGCTCTTGCATTGGCTGTAAATCGATAGTCTCAATAAGTGAATTTTGATTCGATTTGCTTCCAGTCCCTGAGTTAGCTTAGCCCTTTTTGTCAGCTTGAATCTCTTATTTGCCTCCCGCCTTCTTGGATTTATCATCGTTCGATTTTGAGGGATCTTCTGAACTCTGATTGTTGTCAATCAATGACTAAAACAAGGATTAGTAAAGAATTGGACACTTACAGATATTGACTTGACCATAGCTACTGCTAAGAGAAGGTTTGGATCAGAGATTAGGTCATTCTAGTTATTATTGCAACAATACATTTATTTGTAAAATGATAATTGGAACATTTAAATTGCCAAATGAAAAATTAAAAAAGCCAAATTGCAATAATACCTCTAAAATTTATAGCATTTCCTATATAATAAAATTCTAATTAAGATAATAGAATGAATATTTTGATTGTATATTTATTTTATTTGAAAATTAAGCAATTTGTATAAGAAATAATATTCTATCCAGAAAAAAAGACAAAATTTAA
Organism: Oxytricha trifallax; assembly: GCA_000711775.1. Taxonomy (NCBI): domain Eukaryota; phylum Ciliophora; class Spirotrichea; order Sporadotrichida; family Oxytrichidae; genus Oxytricha; species Oxytricha trifallax. Next base: position 10,613 of record ARYC01006264.1, read on the forward strand.
AAAATTTATATAAATTTCAATTAATTATTAATATTAATTTTTAAATTATTAATTGCAGTTGTTTTTTTAATACTGTTTTGATTTGAGTCTTACTGTGAAGACTGTCTTTGCTGAAAATGTTCCATATTTACTTTGTAATTAATGCGAAACTAATATATTCCTAGAATACTAGTTTTTGTTAATAATATAATTATAAACTAATATATGATTCACGCACTTAAATATCCTTGCTAATGTAAATTGTTAATCAATTTAATATATCATTGCAAATTCTATCTATTTCTTTCTATACGTCAGATGCCGTTGTAGATAGGTAGGCTTAGGAATCAGTACAGCAAGTCTTAAATTTAATTTATCAAATATTTATTTGGGATGCTTATTAATAATTATTGTTGAATTTATACCCAAAAAAAATGAAAAGAATTTGATAATTCTCAAGGTTTTTAGAAATCTTATTTATGTGTGAGTTTGAATTGTGTTTTTGGAATATATAATTGATAATATTTTGTATGATGAAAAGCTAATAATTATTGCCAAAGAAAAGAAAAGCAAAGCCCGTAGTCACAACCATTACAACACATTAAAATAACGCAGTCGCTGCCTCTCAAGCTTAAACATTAGCTGAGAGTATAGTGAACAGCCACAATTTCCCATCAGTCACACTCCTACCAACTAATATAATAATTAATTCAAGAATAAAGTGTTTAAAAATCTTTTTTATATGTCATCTTCAATGTTATAAGAATCTACATCAACTAGTGATGCAGGAGGAGATAAAAGCAAGGTTATTATTAATGGCATGGTCATTGATATTGAAACCATCACAAGCGAGGAGCTCTACGCTCTAAGAAAAGTACTCCCCAAAAAGGATTATAGGTAAATATCTCGGATTTAACATATTTTATAAATTCTAGGCTACATTAATATGCCATTTTACCCAAAATTAAACGTGTTTTAATGTTTTATTTATTTTTAGGCTGCTTAAGAATAGAAAGAGTGCTAGAAAGAGTAGACGTCGTAGAAAAGAAGAGCTTCACACTTTGCGTGATGAAATAGCGATTCTTAGAGCAGAGAATTTGAAGCTAAAATCTCAACTTTAACAATAGAATAAAACCTCAAATTAACAGCAACTTGAAGAGGTGAAATAAGGGGGTACGGGAACTCCCATATCTACCACTTCAACAGCACAATCAACAGCAATAAAAGCTGTGAGAGGCAGAGGTAGAGCGCCTGCTGCTCTGAACATATAAACTGAGCAAGTTGTAGCGAATAAAACAAGAGAAAATTCTAGCTAGAGTAGGCAGCAGTCAGCTGATAAACAGGCATCAAATCAAATTAAGCCCTCCTTAGCTAAGCAAGGTTCATAAGAGTAACTTTTATAGAAAATTAACTAATCCATTATTGACAAAACTTAATAAGAAAATGCTGAGCAGTAAGCCTAATTAGAAGAATAAACTAAAAAGACTCCTCAATAAGAATCATTCTGCCCTTATGTCAATCCTGTTATGATAAATTAATAGTATTCGTATCTTAAATTTATGTTATACCAATGTAATGAATCCATTCAATGATTTCCTGATGCTACCAACTCTCATTGCAAATTAATTGACAAACTTAACTTGGCGAAGACTTCCACCTTTAACTTCAATGTTCTCAAATCCTTTACCCTAACCATAAAATAGCCCACCTCCAATAAAAAACACAAAAAGCTTATAAATTTGATGCAATAATAATATTCCAAATAATTACTATGTACGTGATAGAGGTTTAAAAAAACGATTGACTTTGGTCAATTAATTTTATAGTTAAAATTACACTAAAAACTTTCTCTTATTTCTTCTTATCTCTGCTTTAACTCTTGACTCTATCTTTGTAATATTTAATCATATAATTACCAAAGACTGATTAAAATTTTTACGATTACCTCTAAAATATTTCATTATCTCTTAGAAGTCTTTTTCAGATAAAATTTTTTAAGTCACTAATAATTAATTAATTATTTCTCAATGTTTGCTTCAAAATTTAGACATTCTTTACAAATGCCATAAATCCCATTTTTATATTATTTTTATTGACAGTAATTATTTCTATTTGTAATTTCTTAAGTTTATACAAAATTATGTCTAAAATAATTTCATTAAAATTAAGGAAGTTTATTCACTCTTCTCTCAGTATGGAGATGAGCATTTCGGGAAAATCGTGTTGAAATATCATAAAAAGTATGTTCATCCAATAGATAGCAATACTAATATATCTTAGAGTTGCTGAGGTTGCAGAAATAAAACTAATCAGAAGTTCATTTTCTTACAGTAGGCTTTAAAATATCAGAATTAAAATTTTAATGTAAATCTTTTTGCAATATGCGAATAGACTTTTATATTGCTCCATTATAATAACTAGTAATTTGATTTTATTTACTCATCATTTTTCTTAGTTAAAACTAAATCAAGAATTTCTTTTAATAAAAAAATATAAATTTTGCCAACTTCTCTGCAGATCCTGCTATATACCATAAAAATTTCAAATAAATTAAATTAAAGTTTTATTATTGGTTTTTGTGGTTTGAATTACTATTGGCAATTACGTCTCTCTACCAGGAGCTCAGCCTAATATGTTCACAAAGCCTTTAGTTACTTAAAACTAATAATCCCTAGCTGTGAATACTTAATAATAGCAGTAACATTTATAGCAATTAATGGGAAATACTAATTCCAAATTAAACCTAAATCAAAATGGCCAAAATCAAATGATAGTACCACAGCCAAGAATCGGCAGTGCTCTACATTAAATATATTATATATTTTATTTCTAAAAGCTCAAGCCCAAGTCATAGGCATTCAATCAAACTAAGGTCATGGGTTCAGTAGAATTTAGAGACAGAACTAAAATCAATGAAAATTTGAATATATTTTAAATGCATAAAATTAAGGGAATTTGTGAGACGTCTGACGTCAACCCCCCCCCCCCTAGTAAAATAATGAATATAAAACTATTTAGTATCACATACCTTAAATTAAATTACTTATTAATTCTATATTGAATTTTAAATTCCTTTTAAAAAAAAAGAATTTAAAATGTCATATGTTCTGACCGAGACCCCCCCTACTACCATTCCCCTCCCCAACGCTTACCTCCCCCCTCCCCCAACGCCTACTTCCCCCCAACGCTTTTAGATGAATTTTTATTGTATCAACTAACTTCTATATTATGAAAAATCCTATTGTAAATGAAAATATATAACCTCATAGTTGGTTTAATATAATATCAATATAATAACTTCATTTGTAAACACACATTCTTTTTATATATAAAAAATGATAAAATCTTAACTTTTCCAAATTTTAAAAAAAATATTATTTCCATTTTTTCCAATATCTAATACGCGTCCGTCGAATTTTTTTCGTACATGTCCCCACAGGAAAATACATTAAAACTAATTTAATTTGACTCTAATTTTTAAATTTCTCTTTACCAATTGGCTCAAGCTAACATTTTATTTTATAATTTCTTAATTCATTAATACTTGACACAAAACAAAATAACAATACCAATATCATGAAGATTTAAATTTTTATTTATTATTTCTATTTATATTTCCGAATACGATTCTTAATTAAAATATAAATAATTTTATAATTGTAAATCTAAATTAAAATAAAAAAAATAAGTTATCATTTCAACTATGAAATTTGTAGATTTGCTTAATTAGTTATTATTTTTTAAATTTTAATTTAGATTTACAATTATAAAATTATTTATATTTTAATTAAGAATCGTATTCGGAAATATAAATAGAAATAATAAATAAAATTTAAATCTTCATGATATTGGTATTGTTATTTTGTTATGTGTCAAGTATTTAATGAATTAAGAAATTATAAAATAAAATTTTAGCTTGAGCCAATTGGTAAAGAGAAATTTAAAAATTAGAGTCAAATTAAATTAGTTTTAATGTATTTTCCTGTGGGGACATGTACGAAAAAAAATTCGACGGACGCGTATTAGATCTTGGAAAAAAATGGAAATAATATTTTTTTAAAAAATTTTATCATTTTTTAATGTAAAAAGCATGTTGGAATGTGAATTAACACAATAAGAAATGAATTGTCAATATATATTTATTCATATCTAGCATTAAAATTTTTAGAAAAAATTATTTATCTAAATCGCAAAA
>ARYC01006265.1:0-49963 GCA_000711775.1 Oxytricha trifallax
AAAAATTATTGACTTAGATTCTTGCCTAGAAAGCTATCTCACTCTTGAAGATAAAATAGAGAAGAGAGTCATTACTGATGACTAATATGCTTACAAGATATATCTATACAATTACTTCCTTGCTGATTACAAGTCCCAAATGGAATTTGCTAATGAGTATTATGCTCTTTGGAAAGCAAAGTTAAATGAGTGCAGGCATATCATCTAGCTTGATGCTTTTTTACTTGGTAAAGATCATGTAGCCTTCAGGCTTCCTTTATTAGAAATGACTTACAGAGAATTCTTATCTGACAATAGATGTCAAAGATAAATTGGCTGGATTGTATAGCAGATAGTGGAGGGGATTGAAGAGCTTCACAAGCTAGGTTATGTTCATAGAGACTTAAAGCCAGAGAACATCATGATGAACTTTCAGCCTCTTAGAGTTTATATGATTGACTTCAACAGAGCTCAAAGAGTGCAAGCCTTTGCATAAGGAAATGTATACGGCACTCCTGGACATTTCCCAGAGAGAGAGGATTGGAGAGATGGAGACACTTAATGGGATATCTGGGCTCTAGCAGTAATAATAATAATAGATAGCGACATGCCAAGAAACGATTACTTTAGCTGCAGGGGTGAGAGAGATTATAAGCAGAGAATCAAACAACATCTCGATAAAAATAAAATAAATAGAGGTCTCAGAGAACTTGCATACTCCACTGTTATCAAGCCAAGAAAAGAGAATTAACAAACAATAGAAACAATTAAACATCATCTTAGAAAGAAAAAATTCAGAGAACTTCCACATGACTCTAAGCTAATTTTTGTGTGAAATATTTTAAAAAACTCGCTTGTTATACTCACTTAAATTAATAATATTTAAACATTAAATCCCTACATAAACCCTATTAAAACCCTAAAAAGTATGCACTAATAGTTTACTTTTATCAATCAAAAACTCAATCAAACTACTGAAAAGGTTTTGGGGTTTTGATTGGACTGAGAGAGAGGGTTAGAAAAGATAATGCAATAACTGAACTAAGCTCAACTGAGTTATACTTGGTCATGGTTTTATTGCTTTGAGACCCAAGAAATTTGAAATGACTCTAAGAGAGAATCTCTACCATAATAGATATCCTGATGATTTGATTGAGATACTCACAGAAATGACTAAGGGTGTGAAAGAGCTCCATGATCTAGGGTATGTTCATAGAGATTTGAAGTCAGAAAATGTAAAGCTAAATCTCTGCCCTTTAGAAGTAGTAGTCATAGATATCAACAGAGCAATATGACAAAAGATTGTGACTTTAGCTAAGATTTTAGGCACTCCGGGATACTTCCCTATAAGAGAGAAATGGACATATGACTCTGTATAATGGAATGTTTGGGCGGTAGCTGCAATTATCTTAGAGTGCGATATGGAAAGTATGTCATACTTTGGAACAAATCATGAGAAATAATCAATAAATTTGGCTGCTAAACATATTAAACAAGATGAAATTTGCAATGAAATTAAGAAGATAGTCGAGATGATCATAGTAAATGCTCCAGCATATCCAAGATAATTATTTGATGATATACTAGAACAACTACAGACTGCTAAATTCAAGAGGTATCACAAAGATAAGCAGATAAAATTTATTTGAATTAAGTACAGTAATACTTCATTAGATATTCATTAAATTCATATAAAACCTGCATTTTCTCTACTAACCCAAATAAGACCCCAAACTATACCCTACAAATCAAAGCACTTATAAACCTCACTTAGGGGTTTTGGGGTTTTGAATGGGTCGACCGCACTGTAACCTAGTTTCCTGTTAAACCTTCATCCCATTGGAAAATTTTCGAGTCATCCATTAAGTATTTGCCATTTCATTTATTAGAGGAGCTATGTCCTAGATGAAGTCGGTGAACGGCTTGTTTCTATCAGGACCAAGCAGTGTCTTGAAAATTTTGGCAGACATAATATTTGATATTTTAATAAAGGAAATAAAAAAATAGGATGAATATAAATAAGTTAAGTTATTAAAAATATTATTTGGATCTATTAATATTATCTCTCTAATGTTATAATTAATTATTGATTAAAATCTTTTAATAAATGAAGATTGTTATTCTCTAACTCGCAGTAGTCGGCTTTGCCACTGCTGATTTCAGCATTAAGCATCCCTCTTGAAATCACAAGTACAAGCAAAAATTTGGGGCTGGTCCAGTACTTAAGTGCAATGAAACTGCCCACTCAACTGGCTTAAAGTGCAATTATTTCAATTACTGCATCCACGCTGATCGTCAACCATGCTTACAAGCAACAATTTATCGCTATGAAGATCTGCCAGAAAAAGAACATAGGAGAAGTCTTTGATGAGCACACCCACTGAAATGAATTCTGTTTCTGTATCAATGGATACCCATTCCACTCAAGAGTCTAAACTGACAGAAGTCAATCACACAACTACTGCAACTGTGTATAACCACTACAATAAATTTCATTTTTGCATCCCATGAATTCCACTTAGTTGAAGCGGAGTTGCCTAAACGTTTTGCGGTGAGCGTATTCAGACTTTCCTGGAAGTTTTAAGCTTTTCCTTTTAAAATGCTAAGAATTCGTGAGGCACCCAATGATGGTTTAAGATCTAAGATCAAGACACTTCCCAGAAGTTCTCCTAATTAATCAAAAGACTACTGATACTGTTGCTCAAATCACTGTCACCCGCAAGTTGATTAGGTTGTCAACACTTTCACAAAGGCTATTAGTGGAAGTTATTCAACATTAATTGCCAGAATAGATGGAGGTATGAATAAGCAAAACCATGATTAAGCTTATGACAACTAAAAATTATCTACTGATTAAGAAATAGGGCTACATTTTGGATATCTCTTCTAAATCATTGCTGACTGATCTATCTGATGATAAAAATAGGACTTAAAAACCTATGAATAACATAAAAAATTTTATAAAACATAAAACAAATTGCAAATAAGATATGTTTGTTGTTCCATAATAATTTAATTCAATTCCCATTCTTTCTCTATCTCCAATTTATATTTGTATTTTTCATATACCATATTTTTAACAATCTTTTATAATACCTTAATTTAAGCTGACCCATTAAATATTACTAGCGTACATTAATAAATATGAATAAACAAATTGATATTTACAACAGCAGACCAAACATTAATAATGAATTTTTTTAATTTACTGATTGCTTTAGTGCTCTTAGTTAGTATCGTTCTTGCACAATCTACTACAGAAGTTAATCTTTTGAATTTAGAAGAGAGAATTGTGTAAAATAATGAAGGAAGCTACGTTAATGAGAAATTAAGGAAATTACCTTGCAGAGCCCCATGTCAAGCTTGTTGTTGATTTTGTTGATATAAATATCTTAATTTATAAAAGCTTATATTTTAAATTGCTTAATGTTCACATTCAAAACCCCAAAACCCCTAAGTGAGGTTTATAAGTGCTTTGATTTGTAGGGTATAGTTTGGGGTCTTATTTGGGTTAGTAGAGAAAATGCAGGTTTTATATGAATTTAATGAATATCTAATGAGTATTACTGTACTTAATTCAAATAAATTTTATCTGCTTATCTTTGTGATACCTCTTGAATTTAGCAGTCTGTAGTTGTTCTAGTATATCATCAAATAATTATCTTGGATATGCTGGAGCATTTACTATGATCATCTCGACTATCTTCTTAATTTCATTGCAAATTTCATCTTGTTTAATATGTTTAGCAGCCAAATTTATTGATTATTTCTCATGATTTGTTCCAAAGTATGACATACTTTCCATATCGCACTCTAAGATAATTGCAGCTACCGCCCAAACATTCCATTATACAGAGTCATATGTCCATTTCTCTCTTATAGGGAAGTATCCCGGAGTGCCTAAAATCTTAGCTAAAGTCACAATCTTTTGTCATATTGCTCTGTTGATATCTATGACTACTACTTCTAAAGGGCAGAGATTTAGCTTTACATTTTCTGACTTCAAATCTCTATGAACATACCCTAGATCATGGAGCTCTTTCACACCCTTAGTCATTTCTGTGAGTATCTCAATCAAATCATCAGGATATCTATTATGGTAGAGATTCTCTCTTAGAGTCATTTCAAATTTCTTGGGTCTCAAAGCAATAAAACCACGACCAAGTATAACTCCGTCAAGCTTAGCTAAGTTCTTGCATTATCTTTTCAAAACTCTCTCTCAGTTCTATGTATTCATTTGCAAACTCATTTTAATATTGCTCGTTCTTAATGAGATACTTTAATGGATATACCTTGCAAGCGAATTCATCGACAACTATAAGTTTTACCTTGTTTGGTACGTCATTATTCAAATAGTTTTCAATACTGCTGCTTATGTCGACTGCATTTAATGTAGGTATATAAATTGCTCTCTCTTATAAGCATGTTATATACATACCATTTGCTGGTTGGTTCATTGACTCCAACCGCTTCTATCTCTTAAGTCTCTCCAACTGTTCTATTTGTGAATCAAGAGAGTTATTTTTTCTTTTAGCAGGTACAAGCTTTTAAGTTTCCTCATCTTTAATCAGGAATTCGCTTAAATGATGATTTTGCATATGTCTCTTTACTTTAGCTGAGTGAGTATAAGACTTCATGCAGGTAGTGCATTAATATCTACCATCTACTTTATCATGCCTGAAGTAGATCTTAGCTCTACCAGAGTGTACCTCTTTGATGTGTCTCTTCAAGCTAGACTCAGTTGAGAAGAAATTTTAGCAGTCTTCACATTAAAATGTTTTAATTTTTTCTATTGGTTGCTGTTCCTATCTTCCTCAACCAATTCAACTTATGTCTAAACTCCCATCTCTGCACTCTACTTCTTGTTTGAAACTTAAATTTTAAAGACCTCAGCTTCAAACTCTAGAGATCTTAGCTCTACCTCCTTTTCAATATAAATTACTTCTGGTTTCTTGAGTAGCCAAAGTTGAGCAATTTGATAATAATAACACAGACGGGGAGAAGCTGATCAAAAAAATTAGCGGGCTGTTCCAAGAGAAACTGCCTTACGATTTAAGTTAGCCGCCATGTTTAAATTCAAATTTAAATTTCTATTATTAATAAGTAAAAACCTCACTGGCTATACTAACTTTGTATAAGAGCTGCACTGCAACAACAATGGTTGATTCTTAGGTGTTAGACATAATATATATACTAAGTTTATAACTATAAATTTTCTAATTTTATGCTTAATATTTTTAATTTTGGTACCAACTGAGAATAAATTCAGGTTGGTACTGGTACCAATTAGGTTTTGAACCATTTTGGAACTTTTCCATAAAACCTCATAAGTTTAAAACTAGGTACTAATAAGTTTTGGTACTATTAAATTGATACCAATTAAAATTAAACGAATTTAGTACCAGTACTAATTAATTTAAACAAATTTAGTACTAATATAATGGAACTAAATTGATAAAAATGGAGCTCAATCTCTGCAATTAGTTACAGCTTCTGCAAACTTTCTCCACGTATCTTTGCAGGGTTGACCTCCTGTAAGATGCCCATATTTAATAGTAAGATTTTAAATAATAGGATCCAGAAGTCTATACGTTATAATTTGCAATTCATTAAAAGGAAGAGGAACAAAGATGGAATCACTCATTGATCAAATGAAAAGAGTAGAGGCTGAAGAAATGATATCAAGATTCAGAAGTAAGGAAGATCTCTATCGATACCTAACTTTACATGGTAAGATAACTTGATGACTATATACATATTATACAGCTGGTTTATTCCTTCCAACGATGGAAGGTACCAAAATTTCATTCTTGAAAGCAATACTTTGTGAGGAGAAGAAAGCTTTTAAAAATAAAGAGATTAAACTAATCGAAATTCCCAACTACCCTGAGATTTCAGTCACTAATCTCTACGAGGATGCCATGTAAGATGAAGAAGTGATAGTTTACCTTCCTACCAAGAAACAACCCTCTAATAAACTACCAGAGAGGAACTTTCTCTTTGGTGTTCTTGGTACAATAAAAGAGGAGTATCTCAGAGAAATAATTGAAGAAGCACATAAGAAACGATATTCTATCCCTCCTGAAGACTAGAAAGCAAGGCATTATAATAAGCTCAGCTTGGCTAGAGGAACTTAAGAAGCATCCTTATCTTTCAAGTAAGCTTTGACATATAACTTTGTAGGAAAATCTGGCACTGGTATATATCTTATGAAATAGATTACCTCCTTTCCTTTCCAACTAAAATTTTTAAATCCGTAAGTAATTAAGACAAATCTGTTAAGATACTTTAAAGAAGGCACCCCTTCTAGAAGGTGGTGGCCTTGTGGAGTTTTGCATATTTAATACATAAAATTCAGGATTCTTAAAATTCCATAAAGACTTACCTTAATTGTTTTAGGATCTTGAAATTGTATCTGGCCTGACAAAGAAGGATTGCAAAGGTTCACAGAGAAAGAAAATCGCAGACAATTAGCTAAAATAGATTAATTTTAGTGAATTAAATCAATTAATCAAGATTTCCATTCTCTCTATATTTATATTAATTTTATTCTATTTTAGGTACTCTACCGCATTTAAGCTGTTTTGCGGTAGAGTACCTTAATTATATTAATTATTAAATAAATTAAATTTAAATTCTATGATAAAATATCTAATTAAGTTTTCTACAAAAGTAATTAATAATTAATAAATATAATCAAGTGAGAAAATTAACTAAAAATATTACTGTATTCGGCAACAAACTTCAAAGCATTATGATTAATAGAGTCACAATTCAAATTAATTTAAATTTATTTATGAATTTTATATTATTAATTACTTTTTTTAGAAAACTTAATTAGATATTTTATCATAGCATTTAAATTTAATTTATTTAATAATTAATATAATTAAGGTACTCTACCGCAAAACAGCTTAAATGCGGTAGAGTACCTAAAAATAGAATAAAATTAATATAAATATATAGTGAATGGAAATCTTGATTAATTGATTTAATTCACTAAAATTAATTTATTTTAGCTAAATTTGTGAGGTGAGCAAGAGGCTTTATAAGGATGTCTAAAAACCAGATGAAATGAACATAGATGCAAGAGCTGGCACTAAGAGAAGAAATATGGGCCCAAGCAAGCCATAAGAAGAGGAGAAGAAAGAGAAGCCAAACCCCTTTATGGGTTAGTTTAATATGTGAACTTATTCATTCATTTAAATCTAAAACTTATTTATAAACATTCATTCTTCCCTCTCTCGCACAGACTGTTGTCTTATCTACGCTCACTCTCTTACAGCTGCTTTGAATTAAGTCTACTGTATCGATGGGCAAGTCATGCATAAGATGATACAGCAGCAGCTTCTTGTAGTGAGTCTTGATTTAACTCCAGTAGAATTCAATTTCATTAAATTATGGGCTATAATGAACGTTGACAGGAGTTATGTTTAGCTCTTCATAAGCTTTCTAAGACTCCTTAATCTTATGAACTGAGAGGTTATCAACAAACAGGATGATCTCTTGGTTATTATACTTCTCTCTGAGCTTATGTAGGAACTCTATATACTACTCTCGCTTAATAGAGCGAGGATGAATAACATAACTCTCTAGGCCTGAATCTTCACTTATACCAGCTAAAATTGCATGGGTGACTACCTTCACTTTTTAATCATAGACTTCTATATTATCATACTTCTTATACCAAGACTTATTAATAAAGGTGTTGAAGGTAAACACAGCTTCATCAGCGTGTATGAACTTGATGTTATTAGTAATAGCTCTCTGCATTTAATCATATATATAGTTTAAATTATTACTATAAAATGGCACTGTAAAATCAATCACTCTCTTCACTCTGTTGACAGTCTTGAAAGTAATACCATTTCTTCTATAAATATTGGCTATAGTCTAAGGAGAGATACGTATGTCAGGAAACTTGCGATGAAACATCACAGCTCGCTAGTTAATGGAAAGTGTGCCCAATACTTCAAAGTCCTCGAGTCGCAGAGGTAGTCAATATGAGCTTGAGAGAACTTTTATTTTCTTGCAGGATGCTTTCAAGAGCCAGAATTAAAATGGTAAACAGCTAGTAAGCAGTGATACCTAACAGTTGAGGCACTCTTGTGTAGTAGCTTTGCTATAGCTGCATAATTCAGGACTGGTTTGACTAAGTCTATATTAATACTCGTACCATACCTAAGCTTAAACAGTAAATCTAAATATTTCTCATCATAAATAGACCCTAAATTTCGCTAATTTCTATTTCTCATTATGCAAATTGGCCTAATTTCTCTACTAACCTCAATAAGACCCCAACTATACCCTATAAATCAAAGCACTTATAAACCTCACTAAGGGGTTTTGGGGTTTTGATTGATCAAAGGCATGTCCTTGAATTATACTTTTTTACAAATATCTCCAAACCTCAATACTATACTCAAACCCTAAGCTGTTTCTCTCTTGTTGTCAAATGACTTTGCATTTACAAATGTTATAGGAATGTCTTCTGTTCTATAGTCTAGCCCTCTAATGGCAGACTTGTCTAGAGCAACTACCTCTATGAACTTATCATTCACTTTAACATAGAGTGTTCTCAGTATCTGGTGGTCGACTTACTAGTCATAGAAGCCATTCGCTATAAATTGATAATTTTCTAAGAATATTAATTTATTAACTTTTTATATAATTCGTTAACCTAAGCAAATCGAGCCGTCAAGCTTTCTATTAATGTCCTAAAAGATACATTGAAAGGTTTTTTTTGGGATTTTATTTATTAAACTCAGATTGAATGTAATTATCTACGTTTATTCTAATCAACGTTTATTCTTTACTATCTAAGTTCTTAAAAACTTAGATAGTATAAATTTATATATTATTTCCATATTTGAATGAAATAATGAAATTTTAATTTTAGAATAACAAATAATAATTAATTAGTTAACAAATCACTTAAATCAATAATCAAAAGTCACACAAATAAACAATAAACAAATTTGGGATGATCACTTCTTTCCCCATTTCTTGGCATACACAGGATTAGCAGTTGTTGATTCAGATGATGCGCTCGAAGTGACACTCTCTGTTGCTAGACTACTCTAAACTTGAGTACCTTAAATGCTCACAGATTCTACAACTGCACAATATATCAACATATTTTTAAATTATTAGGCACTGTCTCTACTTTCAGTAGCTTGAATAGAATCATTTGTCCTAGGAGCAGCATCTGGAGTATCAAAGTAGTTTTGAAAGGTTTTCTTCAGCTTTTCAAGATCCTTCTAGCTGTGGGTGAATTCTGAAGTTGTTTGGAGAACATTGGATGAAGCAGTGCTAGGATTAGGAGTAGGTGGTTGAAGAGTTTATTCCAGATTATCTTTTTCCCTCTGACTGTCTCTCCCACCAAGTGAACTGCTGTGTTATACCTCTGACACAGCATTCCTGGATCTCATAGTTTCTTTCTTCTCCTCAACCATACTATCTTCATCAATTGCCATGTTGTAGGATGACTAAAATATAATAAAAAAATCAAAAACTCTCTGTCATAGCTTGAATCATAGCTTCTCTCATGTGAATATAATTAATTCCAAAAATAATAGAAAATTTAACAAATTAATTAAAACCATCTTAAAAAATTTAAAGAATTTCACCATTCCCAATTATTAACATTTTGTTGTTTTTGTTGAGGTTATTTATCACTTTGTGATAATTTTTTATCCCCTTAAGAAAATTTTCTATCAACATTAGAATTATTAGAATATTAATAATTCCAAGTATTAGCATAACTGCTATTATTATTGTAATTATTTTAAGAGTTGTTGCTGCCCTCATTAGGTTCTACTTTCCTCCACTTGCGATACATGTTGTTCTCTATATACATTTAATTATTAATAATTTTTATCTTACTGTTGTCTCTTGCCTTCTTTGCCATTTCTGCATAATCATACAATTGACTGGGAATTTCTTGCCCAGATAGTTTCAAAAGCTATAAATTAAAATAAATTATTTATATTCTTACTTTTACTAAATCACCAGCTATCATCATATTGTTTTTAGTAAAAAGTGCATAAGCACTTCCAGAAGCCCCTGCTCTTGCTGTTCTTCCAATACGATGGACGTAGTCTTCACATTGTTTTGGCATATCATAGTTCACAACATACTTAATGTCCTTTACATCTATATTTGATGTCATAAGACATAAATTATTGAAATGACAAAATTTCTTACCCAATCCTCTTGAAGCTACATCAGTTGCAATTAGTATGTAGCAGGTACCATCCTTAAAGTCTTTGTAAGTAGAGTCTCTTTCCTAATTCAGTTAATTTAAAGTTAAAACTTACAGCTTAAGACTTGTCACCATGAATACCTTTAACTGCATGCCATCCATCAGTTCTCATTTTCCTAGAGAGGTCATCTACTCCTCTCTTAGTCTCACAGAAAACAATAACTTTTGAACCATCATTCATCTTCTTCATGAAATTCATAAATCTAAAGAGAAGTTTAAGTCATTTATTATTACCTGTAGTATTTATCCTCTTCTTCACAAACATCAATCACTTGTTTAATTCTGAGATTAGCAGTGAGTCCAGGGTTTCCTATCTAAATGTGAACTGGAAGCACATTGCAATAGGATCTTGCTAACTCCTCAACTTCCTTGGGCCAAGTGGCACTCCACATGAGAGTTTATCTGTCAGGCCTTACATTGCCTAAAATCTTCTTGATGTGCTTTTCAAACCCCATGTCCTAAGAGTTTTTAATAAAAATTTAACTTACAAGCATTCTATCAGCTTCATCTAAGACAAGATAGGTAACTCTGTTGAGTTTAACAACGCCAGATTCCATAAAGTCTAGTAGTCTTCCTGGAGTGGCAATGAGTATTTCTACTCCTCTTGACAATTTCTGTTGTTAGCCATCTCTAGGAACTCCACCGAAAATAGCAAGGCAAGAAATCTTGCAAGGCTGAGCAAATTTCCTACATTACTGTTCTATTTGCATTACGAGTTCTCTTGTTGGTGCCATCACTAGCACTATTGGTCCATCTCCTGACTAAATATCAATGAATTATTATTAAAACAAATGAATTGCAAAAAAAAACTCACTTCAAGCATCTCTTGAGCATTAACATGAACGATTCCAGGCAAAAGGAAAGACAGAGTTTTACCAGAACCAGTCTCAGCTATTCCAACCATGTCTCTTCCAGAAAGTGCAACAGGCCACCCTTGGCTTTGTATAGCAGAAGGTTTCACAAAGTTTTCTTGTTGCTAGAGTGTTTCCATAATGTACTTAGGAAACTTGGCTTCTTCAAATGTGACAACAGGCCTAGGCACATTTGTACCTTTCACAGTAATTTTTAACTCACTTAGGATCTTCTTTACATCATCATCAGTTCTTGCTTTTACATCAGGATGCTCCTATTAACATTAAAAGTCAATAAGGATAGTTTAACATAATAAAGAAACATTTTTAAGAAATAACTCACCTGTAAAAAGTTCTTCTTGAATGTTTTCAAGCTTTTTTTTTGCCAATCAACTTCTGCCAAGGTGTCTCCCAAATTATCAAATTTGTTCATTTCTCAAATTATTAAAACTTAACAAATAATTATTTATTAAAATTAATTGATTTGTAAATCAATTTATAGAACTGTAGATTTAAATATGCAATTTCAAAAGAATTAAAATATTATCAGTACTTTGTAAAAATATTAACTAAGAGAATTATAACTTTTTTTAATAAAATTATTAACATAGGTGGTTTCTTAAATGAATGAAAAATATTGATTATATCAATGTTAGGATAACATTGAATGTTGTTTCTCATAACTTTTGCTTTGATTTATAAAAATTTTGAGCTGTGCTTGAGGCAATTATTGATCTTTCTGCTTAATTTCTTATTGCATCGCTATCAAAAAGATCTATAGTTATTCTATCCCCCAATTTCTCTCAAAAATATTTATTTTTAATTTTTTAAAAATAGATTTATCCAAAAATCTGCAATTTATATAAAACTATAATTTATTTAAAGGTATACGATACTTTTTATTTCATTAATCTTAAATTTTTTGATAAAATTGTCCATAGGTATTTTCGAAACTAATATTTACTCTTGCTAAATATTTTTATTTAAGTTTTTCCTATTATTTATTTAAATTTTAATTTTTTCTTGAGACTTTAATGTATAGAATCAGAGAATACAAAATAAAACAAAGCATTAAAACCAATATAAGAAGGGTAAACAAGAATTAACTTATAACTCCTAAAAAATTATGATTGCTATGTTTTTAAAGCATATGAATTTTAACATACTCTATTTTTTAATATAAATTAGGTATTTCTGCCAAAAAGTTACTTAATTATATAACCATGCTAAATCAAAATAGTTACAAAAACAATTTTCAACAGAGATATAAAAGAAGCTCACTTATTTTTAAATGTCATAATCATTTCCAAAGTATTCTTAGGAGTCCTTGACTTATTATAATAAAAAGGGATTGTTAGAATTCCTGATAAATACATTTATAAGAAATCACTTTAAATATAATGTATTGGGCAAATATATTACAATTAAGAAAAATTTTTATGTTAAAATAAAAATTTGAACACATAAGAAATAATGAATTATTATTAAAATTTCTAAAGTTATTTAGAAGGTATAGTTTTGAAGTATTTTTTGATTTTGCCAAATTAGTTTTTAGCTCTTTGTAAATATAAGGGAATTTTTTTTAAGTGTAAATATGGGATTTGGAGAGATCATTAGAAATATTTTGCTCATTAATTAATATTTATTAAAGGGATTTCCCTTTTTATTTATATTCTTATTTTTCATTATTTATTTTTTAAAAAAATCAGGAAAAAAACATATTTTTTTCTTAAAATTTGATGAGTTTATTCTTATTGGTGAATTCATTGATCTATGGGAGAAATTTTAAATACTACTGTTGTGTGAATGGAAACTTATTTAGGAGTCTCTACTTAATTTATTATTAAAACAAATCTTTCCGATATCAGACAATGAATTCCTTGACAGACTTTCTCTGATGTAGTTATAATTATTAATATATATGTTTTAACAATACATATGAAGTTATAGGCTAATATATTGAATTCTCAAACTAAAGATCTTGATGATATTTTCTATTTGTAAATCCTTCAAGTATTCTTTGGTTTTTTTAAGTAACTTTATTGTTAAATTCTCTATTTTATTCATTAGCTGCTCTTTAATTGGTGACTTTATTTTGCATCATATTATAAATATTGCCTGTAAGTGAAGTTTACTGCTAAAGAGGTGGTTTGTAGTTATCAAGAAGCATAGTCTGTCTAATTCTTGTATTTGATTCCATAGGTTTGAGTAAAGGACTAATGCTAAGGTCAGGCTATGGATAATTAGTATCAAATTGCCTTCTTTACTAAGGAGAAACATTTGTAATTATTGAAGGAGGTTTTGGGGGTCTCTTAGTTCTAATATTTTGCTGCAGCATCTATTAGCTACTTTCAGATTGATAGTTCTAATATTCCTCAGACCTACTTTTCTATTATAAATTTGGGCTTATAATGTTACTTATAGATTATTAGTTTTCCTTGGCAGATTATTATTTAATTTCAATCAAGTCAGTTAATTTCATGGGTAAATCTAATACATCAGAATTTCGAGCTTTAATTAATTACAGTTGAGATAGTTTCAGTTTCGTTGGTGAAAAGTTCTTTGCTTATATATTATCTCCTTATGTTGCTATTTAATGCTAGCTCAGTACACTTAATAATTTTTATTTTTTAATGTGTATTTTCTAAATATAACCCCATCTTTTAATAGATTATTAAAATTAACTTGTAATATATAAATTTCTAGCTCTAATAATTTTATAATGCATATATAGCTTAATAATTCTTGATTGACTAATCGGGGGGGGGGGGAAGTTTCCTGCACTCGAGGAAGTTTCCTGCACTTTTTTTATTTAAATGTAAAACTTACTAAATTTTATATAAATAACAAGATTTAAGATTATTATGACTCATTAATATTAAGAGGATATTTATACATCATTTAAGTAGTTCAAGAAAATATAGTCTAACATTATATAGGTATGTAAAGAACAAGATAAATTGAATCAGAATTTCAATTAAAATTGGATACAATATTTGGAATTACTATGAGTAAAGAGAGGACAATATAATGGTTTTTAGAGACAGAACTTAAAAAATATCACATAAAATATGCCAAAGTTATTGGAATCTTAAGAGATATATTGAATAATTGATAAATAAATTAAGTAGTTTTAACAATGAAATTAGTTCGGAAGTAGGTTATAGTTGTTATAAAAATAATTTTAATAATTAAAAATTTTTTTTAAAAAAAAGTGCAGAAAACTTCCCTAAAATTTTTTTTTTATCATAAACCGGTGCAGGAAACTTTCCCCCCCCCCGACTAATAAATTAAAGCAATTCAAAAGAAATATAAAATAACCATAATTAGCTAAAATTATTATTTTACATAAATCTGACTAACACCTTCCTCTTTTTACTTTGGCTTATTGACTTTAACTGATCTAAGTGGCTATTGAGAAGATGAAGAAGTTGTTTCTAAAGGACTGGCTCCTTAGCTTAAAGCAGATCTGTTGGAATTTATCTGGAATTACATAATTAAAGCCTTTGGAATTATTATTTTATTGTTGGACTTCTTTATTTTTGAGAAGTCAATTTGATTGGTTCACTCAAATGGACTTTAACTAAGCCTTAAGTTACTCTATACCTACTATGATTGCTAAGGTTCGATGTTTTATGGGTTTAAGGTTTAGAATTGTTTGTTTTCAAGAATATCTGAGCTTTAATTCTACTAAACTATTTTGGTGAAGCGTCTGTCAAGTCTTGCTGCTTTACTTTCCATTTAGTTTTAATTTTAATTTATCCTATATTATTTTTCAATTAACTTTTATAATTTATTTATAACTCCAAATTGACATACAAACTAATCTGAACTGATTTTGTTAAATAAAAATGAGATTATGATGACATCTCTTAATTATATTTATAATAATAAAATCGTTAAAACTAAATAAGGACGAGTTATTTTCATATTGTTTTGTATTAATTAAGATTATGATCTATAAATCTTTACTTTCAAAGAAAATTATTAAGTTTTGCAAATAATTGTTGAATAAATATTACAAAAATAATACAGATTATTTAACAAGACAAAGATGTTTATTAATTTTTAGATGATTGAATTTACTTTATTTTCCATTGCAATTACAATAAATATGCTATTTTGTAAACTTAGAGTAAATTAATTTTTGCTGTAAAATTTTGCATACATCTTTGAAAAAATCAATTGTATTGAAGAAGACAACTTCTAAGTACAATTTTATTTAAGAAAATAACGCAAATTTAATTTATCATAGAGTTTATTTTAATAAAACATTTCCCAATCTAATTGAATTCTAATTGTAATGTAAAACCAAAACATCGATAGACCACCTGCTGCTGAGAAACTAATTAGTGGCTTCATTTACTACTGCAAACCTGATAACTTTTCAAGGATCATTCAAAACAGAAATTAGACAAATATTATGCTACCTTGGCACATTCTTCCTCATCATTTATCAAGCAGAATGGAAATATGGCGATATTAGAAATAATTAATTAAATAAAAGGACGAGTTAAAGAAATATGAGCAACCAAAACATATTGAGTGGGCCAGAATCATCATGTTCTTGATCACAATCTCAACATCTAGCCTACATCTACTCATATATAAATCGATTCAAATATATTCTCTTGATTTAAATAATTATTTTTGCTGAGGAGGAACATGGCTTATTCATAAATGAACAGAAAGGTTATTTTCGGTACTTATGGGTTAGTATGCTATAAATATTTCCTCATCATTATTGGATTGAACTTGTACTCTGATGTCGAAAGATAAATTTCATGTAAAGCAGACTTACAAATAATTAGAAATAATGATGTCTACAATGATTCACTAAAGCTTATCATTTGCTTTCATTTGATTGAGTGGAAAAAATCTTCTTTATCTTGATAACAATTTAAACCCTTAAATAACTATTTGAACTTAAAATACATTATTGCTAAGTTAATCTTATGTTATTTAAAAAATAATCTAATAAATTATTTTTTAATTTGAGTTGTATAGTATATACTTAAAGCTTTAAATAGTCATAAAAAAATATTTATTATAATAAATTATGAATTATGATTTAGTAATGCAACTTTCTTAGTTGCAATTTACAATTTATGAGTGTTTAATCATTTTGGGCTAAAACCTTATAAAAATTTGGTACTACACAAGTTTGAATACTATCTTTGGTATAATAGCCTACATCTACGTTCATGTACAGAGATTCAATGAAGAGGGTAAGAACTGCTCTGATGCTCAACCAGGAAGATCGTAATTCCTTCTTGCCGAGGTCATTATCTTCTGGCTATGCTTCCACATTGCCTCATGCCCACAGTTAATTTCATATTATAAATTATGTTCTTATTAAGATGATGTCAAAAGAAAACTTAGAGACGCGATAAAGAAATCTGAATCCGAAGAGGGAGAAGATAAGGAATGAGTAAATTGTCCACAGAACTACACTGAACAAGAATCGTACTCTTTTTACTGTACCCTTTATTGCTTTTCAAAATTATAAGACTTATACGCATATTTTTGCATCTTAACTTCCCAAATAATTAAATTTATCTTCTACCGGATTTATAACTGTTCTGGCAGACTTTTCACAGATTGTCAGATACAGTATCTATATATATAATTCATACTAGGTCTTTAAATATATTTAAAATAAATTCTTAATTGTCTCACTTAAAAGAAAAGAAGTAAATCGGTGGAATATAAGGATGTAGAAATAAAAAAGAAATATAAAATGAGTAGAGCAGGGGTAGAATAATAATAATTACATTCTCATAAAAAGTGCAATAAATATATACTTAATCAAGTTTTATTAGTTTAAGTAACTTAATTAAAATATACAGAGCAGACAACATTCATCAAATTTCCCAAAAATTTAAATAAAATTAGTTAGATAGATGAATGGATAAATTAACCTTCAAAATATTTTAAACCTTCAAACTTCCTAGAGGTGGAATATTTATCATAAAATATATATTATTGTAGGAATACATTTGAATTTGGAAAATTATTTTAAATTGAATTTATAATTATTTAAATTTGTGGCGGTTAACTTTCTGGAAACCCTGACAATATGGTACTCTTTCTATAGAGAATTCAAAATTAGCTGGACTTTACTATTGGCGGTACCCCTCTTTCGCATCACTGAAGCGAGATAACTCGACTTTAATTTTTGGTGATTTGTTTAGTTGATTTTAATGCCAAAATTAAAGTCGAGTTATCTTGCTTCAGGGATGCGATAGAGGGGTACCGCCAATAGTAAAGTCCAGCTAATTTTGAATTCTCTATCGAACAAGTACCATATTGTCAGGGTTTCCAGAAAGTTAACTGCCACAAATTTAAATAATTATAAATTCAATTTAAAATAATTTTCCAAATTCAAATGTATTCCTACAATAATTAAAATTTAAATTCCTTTAATATTACAATTTTATTGGACTTATTTAATTTTATAATTTTCCTTTTTAAAGTGCTCTATAATTATAATTTGATTACAAAGGCCAAGATAAAACATTCAAAAATTTGTAGTTCTTTAATTAAATCTATCAAACCGCTTTACTCCTTAAACTTTATATCGATAATAAACTATGGATTTATTTTGAAATTTTAATTGAAAGATAAGTTGTGATTCTTGAAATAAAAATTAATATTTATTGGTTACTTAGTGTTTAAACTACTAAAAATTGATCATATTTCTCTAAAAAATAAAATTCCTCATCATTTTTACAACAAGCTAGATCAATTACCATGTTCTTAACTTTTTTATTTTGTATAAGTATTTATTTAATTTGTATTTTTAATTATATAAATAAATAATTTTAGTAATCTTTAATAAATAGCTTCCTAAATAAAAACCCCCAAAATCCAATTATATGGTTGATATATTGTAAACCTTTATTTTAGCCTCAATATAATAGTTTACCCATTTTATATTAAAAGACTTCGCTCATTCAGGAGAGTAGTCTGAGGAATCTGATTCATTTTCATTTTCATCATTTGAGATAATGACTGATCTCTGCTTTAAATTGCGACCACCTTATTTATTTTTGCATTTCCGATGATTGCATTTGCAATTTTTTGAACATAAAATTCCTTCTTTCAAGCAAACACAATACTTGTTATTGCATCCTGATTTACTGCAATTGCAAGTATGAATTAAGTTTGAGTCTTTCTTTGACTTTTTAATAAAATTTTTGCGAGTCTTATTCTTTGTCATAAACGCTTATGGATTCTTAGACAATATATAATCGATTGCTTTTTGCCTCTCCTCTTCATTTTCTTTATTGTTTTTGCATTCAATAAAAATTATATATTTATTCTGGATGATTGCAATTAGTGCAGTATTTGTTAAGTTTGAAACATTGACAGTATCTCTTTATGCAGTATGTGTTTGAGCAGTTCTTGCAGCATAGTTCAATGATAGCCATATCTTTGTCTAGATCATGATCATGATGGTTTTATGTTGAGGTGTTAAACTGACTCAGGATGTCCCCCGGCATCATCGTTCCAAATTGGAGTTCCCCAATTGAGTATTTAAACTTTGAAGAATCAGCTGTATCCAAGCCTTTGTGACCGAGGGTGCTAGACTGATTTTAAGAATTTTCTAAAGATCCTTCATGCATCTAAAAAAATCCTTTTGTCTTTAAGTTTGATTGAGAGCCAAACATAAAGCTTACTTAGCACTCTTCTACCTTCTCATTTATTTCTACATTCCTCCAATTTACATAAGTCTTTTAAAGACTTCCGAAGTTTCTATTGTTTCTGTACTCTTAAATATATTTTAGCACAGCTTCCACTGTTGGTAACTTTACTTAAGTCTAATATATAAAAACATTTCATTTGAACAAGTAAAACAAGTGTAATTTAAAATAAATAAACATAGATGAGGTTATAAAAGAATTAATATTTAGTTTGAATTAAAATGAATAGGCTGTAATAAATTTAATAAAAATTACAAAAGGATATTTTTAAAAGTTTAATATTCTCAACTAAATTAAATGCTGGGACATTATTTTTATTTCTAATTAATAAGATAATAGTCCATATATTATCATTTAAATAAATATATTGCATTAATTTTTTAGTCCTTAACCTTTATTCTAATAAAATACAATTAAGGGATTTAATAATGATAATTTATCTCTTGATTCATTTATTTCGACTATTTTAGTATGTGTCTTTGAAGAAACAATAATAAGAAATAAAAAAAGGAAGAATGATTGCTGATGTGTGTGTGTGAAATGTTTGTAGTTAATTATTTAACTTAGATTCTTATTATTAAAGTTGGAAGATTCTAAATATTATTTGAAAGCTAACTCCTGCTCAATAGCATAATAACTTATGAGTCTTATAACCTTGAGAAGATTGTAATCCTCAGATAATATGTATTTGAGTTCCTATTCAGTATCCACTTAATTGCTATTGTTGTTGATGAAGCTTTTTATTTTTGTTAAAATGATGTCATATGGATTATATCCTTAATTACCATAGAATTTGATGTCGTATAATCTCCTTTCTCTGAAGTGACGTCTGAATCTAAGATTGCATAAATCCCCAAATAACTGTCCAATGACTGTTCCTATTAGATTGGCTGATGAAATTACTGATTCGAAATTTTAAACTAAATTCTTTTAGAATTTTGCAGAGAAAAGTTTCTATTTGTAAAAAATAAGTCCTTTGAATTATATTGTTGCGGGTCCATATTGTTTAAGACTTAAACTTTTGGAATTCAAAAATATTCATAAATTAATTGAAAACTTCTAAAATTATAAAGTCAAGGCAAATAATTTGTAGGTGAAATTAGGAAATCAATTTATTATTATTTTCCTAGTATAAAAGAGATATAAAGATTTAACTTTATTTTTTCAAAATAATTCCTTTGAAAATATATCTCTAATTAAGCTTTCGGTTTTTGGTCAATTTAGAATGCTTTTAATATTTAATAAATTTTTATTGAAGTATTCAAATAATAATAAATAAATTACACATTCCATAGTCATATTTCTTTGAAATGTTTTTTGAAAAGTCCTGAAATTTATCAACAATAAAATTAAGTAGATTTATAATAATTTAGGCATTTAATAACTCTAATCAACAATACAATAAATTGATAATAATTCCATTTAAATTATTAACTAATTCTTATTTTTTTATCAATATTGTTAATAATTTAGGTAATACCATTTGAAATCATTTAAGAGATCCAATAAATTTATTAATCATCAGCTCTATAGTATTTATCTTATACTACTCTCTAATAATAGCGCAGATAATAATTAAGAATGTATTAATTAATTATTTTGTGAGGATTTAATTTATCCTATTTACTATTAAATTTTTGTATTTAATCTAAAATAATTTCAGATGTAAATGTTAATTATGTTGCACTTGAGAAGTCAATATCTGTTTGAAAGCAGGAAGTTGATTAGCCTTGATTGTTCAAAATATAATTTGAGACCTTGTCTAACCCTTCTTTCAATAACTGAAAGCTACAAAGTTCACCAAAGTGCTCATTATAATTAATAAATATCAATACTTACAAATTATTTTATTGTATTTAGGCTTAATCAGTAAAATACTCGTTTAGATACAAGAACGATATCTTACATTCTATAACCATGACTAGTTGTTTTTTGCATTTCAGAGGTTAGGGAGTATCCAATAAACATTGCCTCTCAATTATTTAAGTGAGGGCTAATGGAAATGTATTGAAATAATTAGGTGGATGGTGAATTTCTAGAAAGCTTAAAATGATTGTTGAAGCTTTGTGTTTTAATTTAATAACTCATTAACTCTAATTATTCTCTAAGTTATCCCATCATCAAATTACACTCAATAAAAGAGGAAATTAATATAGTCAATATAATCATTTCATAAAATTACTTTTCATCCTTGAACTTTGAAAACTCCAAATAGTAAAATGCACATTACAACAAGCATGCATATCATAATACAGCACATTTTCTATTAATAATTATATTATAATATTGTTACTTACTGTCCTTGCTTTTTCGTGCCATTTTTTGGCTTTGATGAGATGAGTCTCAGCTTTCTCCATGTAGTCATTTGCATCTTAGAGATTGGCTTCAATATTGTCGAGTAGTTCTCCTTAATTCTGAATTAAAGTTGCTAACTCCTGGAACAATTAAAATAGCTCCTCAACACTCTAATAATAGTAATGAAACTTATAGTGATTTACTTATTCTAGTCTGAGAATGTCTCTGTACTTGTTTTGAATATCATCCACAGTATTTTGAATCTTTCTATGTGCAGTACCAATAACCTTTTCTTTAATGAGTGCTTGTGCAGCTTCTGGATCCCTCGCAAGTTACTCTAACTCTTCCTCAGTCGCATCAGTCTTTACAATCCTGAGTTGCCTCTTTATCCTCGTCTGCATTGCATTTTTATATTCTGTTTGAATATATTCCCTCTTCTAAATTAGAGAAATATATACTTAATAGCTTAATGATATTTCACACTGTTAGTACCTAATCCAATATTTATCAATTTACTTTGGTGATTTCATTAATATTTTAGGGATTCAAAATCTGTTGACTCTGTCTGAGCACATCCCTAAATTTAGAAGTCAAAGTTCTATGCACTGTTTGTTTAACTCTTGTCTCTGGCTCATTTGGATAGTTTTTCTTGTATTCATTAATATCGCTAGTCATCACGTCAAGTAACTCCTTGATCTTTTTTTGATACTTTGCATTTAATTGAACAATCTCAGTAATTTGCTCAGTTTTATCTTTAAAAGTTAGAATACTTAAAATATTTGAAATTACTTTATTGATTCGATGACTTATTGTCATTAATCTGCTGATCACATATCTCTTTTAGTTCTGAATTCTTTTTACTCATTTGCACTATTAGCTTTTAAACTTCCTTGACATGAACTAGAAAATCTTCAATAAGTTCCCTATCGTTATTTTCTTCATCTCCAATTAGTGATTCATTCAGTGTTAAACTTGCTCCTTCTTTTTAAGCTAACTAACAAATTATTACTCCTGCTAAATATTTACCTTTCTAAATTCTTCTAATCTATCTAGCATTTTTAATTCTTATCAAAATATTCCAAAGTGAGTAGTCTTAGTTCGGTAGAGTGATTGCAAATTTGATAATTTATTATAATTTAAATTTCATGTTTGATTTATCAATTATTATTTTATAATAAACTTAATAAAATGGGTAAAAAGAACAACGCAAACAATTAACGATAGAGATAATAATATAAACTATCCAAACCAACAATACCACAATCAAAACCCCAAAACCCTTTCAGTAGTTTGATTGAGTTTTTGATTGATAAAAGTAGACTATTAGTGCATACTTTATTAGGGTTTTAATAGGGTTTATGTAGGGGTTTAATGTTTAAATGTAATGTTTAGTAGTGTGTATTAGAGGAGTTTTATTTTTACTATTCACTCAAACTATACCTTGGCATCATGTGCTAATTTTCTAAATTTGATATCTCCTATCCAATTGATCATTTAGTCTATTGTTTGCTCTGCTCTGTGGTTTGGTCTTAAGATAATCTGCTCAGCCATATCTTTCATTTTACCTTTTATCTTATTCTAGTCTAGATATTGATATATTCTCTGCTTTGAATCTTTCTCTCTCTTACAGCTATATAATCATTTCTTTGCAGATCGCATTCAGCAATAATTGCTGCTAGAGCCCATACATCCCACTTAATATCACCATCTCTCCAGTCCACCCTTTCTGGAAAATATCCAGGAGTACCATAAACGTTGCCAAGTCCTGAAGCTTCAACTCTTTATGATCTATTGAAATCAATTATTACTACTTGAGAGGTGAAAAGTCAAGCATAATATTCTCAGGCTTCAAGTCTCTATGAACATACCATAAAGTGTGCAGCTCTTCTATACCTTTGCAAACATTTGTAAGAATAAGAGGTAGCTACTTTGGAACTCTTTAATCTTAAATGAGTCTCTTAAAGTCATTTAATATAGAGGGAGGCGAAAAACAACATGATCTTGAGCAAGGAGTATTGCATAGAGCTTAATTATAAATCTCCACTGTCTATCCCTTGCTTTAGTAAGAGCTTAGTACTCATTGACAAATTCCATTTGATACTTGTCATCGCATTTAAAGTAGTTGAATGGATAAATCTTGTATGCGAACTGCTTATCAGCTATGACCTTTTTCTCAAACTTGTCCTCAAGTATAAGATAACTTTCCTTACATTCTTTAAGGTCAATTACATTGAAAATTGGAAGCTTTAGTGCTGTATCTTCAGAGTGATTTTCACTATCTCAGAAGCTGGGAGGTTTCTAACTGCTTTAATAAGCTTATTTTCTTTCTTAACTCTTTGTTCCAAGAATTCTTAAGGGTCTCTTGGCTTTCTTTTTTGAAGGAAGACCTCACCAGTCTCAGGATCTATGACTTCAAACTTGCCATGATGGTTTTATAGATGAACTTTTAAATCCCTTGAATGGTTATATTGTTTATTGCAATAAGGGCAAAAATATTTTCCATCTATCTTATCATGCTTAAGATAGAGCTTTGGCTTGTTAGAATGCAACTCTAAGATATGACGCTTAAGAGCAGATTATAAGTGAAGTTCTTCTCACACTCTTCACATAAATTAATGCTTTAATTTCTTTTTTCTCTTCCTCCTCTTCAACCATTTTTATTGGAACTTCGCATTGAATTTCTTAGCTCTGCATTACTATTTAACAACTGAATTGTTATTCAAAGTCTGAGACCTAAGGTTAGAGAATTTCAGGTTCGTACTAGGTAAATGCATCACAAGTCGTAATTTTCTTTTGATTCATGAAGGAAAGTTTTTGCTGGCTAATGCCAAGTAATGCCGCTTTTCTTAGTAAGTTGCCGCTCATTTTATAAATACTATTAATAATTATATAAGCTGTTTTAATTTTACCTTTATATACAAGTAAGAGCATATCCTCATAGATTTAGAGAGGTTTAATGCGAACAGAGTGAGAGACATTAGTTTTATATTTCTAAAATTTTGAGATAATTTATATATTATTTCATCCATTTTATAAATTTAAATGCACCTAAATGTGTTTTGGGGAGTTAGGTGGTGCTACTAAATATGTTCTCGTAAATTTAGGAGGGGAAGTTTTAAAATTTAATTTTTTTAATGCACCACCTAATACGGTTTTGAACTTTAATTTAACCTCCTAATTAAGTTTTAAAAGAATTAGGAGCACCACCTAATTAAATTAATTATTATTAGGAGCAATTTAATGGAGAAAGTTTGATAAAAATGGAAGTCAAACTTTGAAACTTGGAGAAAGTTCCTCCATCTTTATCTATTTATCTGATTCAGGTTGACCTCCAAGTGGATCTCCCTATTTAGTAGAAAAATTTTAGTAAGTTTAGAATGGATATCCATAATTTTAAATTTCATTAACATTTATAGAAACTGGAAACAAGATGGAGTCTATGAATGATGCAATGAAGAGAATTTAATCTCAAGATTTAATAGGAAAATTCAGAAGTAAGGAAGATCTTTACAGATACTTGGTATAGCAAGGTAAGTTTTCACTTATAACTAACTTATTAACCATAGTTGGATTGTTCTTGCCAACACAGGAGGGAACAAAATTATCATTCTTAAAAGCATTGTTAAGTGAAGAGAAAAAAGCTTTTAAGTCTAATGAAATGAGAATGATCGAGATACCTAACTACCCTGAAATATCAGTGACAAACCTATATGACGATGCTATGAGTGATCCAGACGTAGCTCTCTACCTTCCATCAAAGCTACAGCTCTCTAATAAGTTGCCAGAGAGAAACTTCTTCTTTGGTGTTCTTGCAACTCTGAAACCTGAGTACTTAAATGAAGTTATTTAAGAAGCTCATAAGAAACGCTACAGCATCTCTCCTGAAGAAAAAGAGAAGCAAGGTATTAGGATAAGTGATACCTGGCTGTAGGAACTTTAAAAGCATCCTTCATCTCAAGTAAGCTTAGTCTTCTAACTTTATAGAAAAACTTGGTACTGCTATATACTTGATGAAAGAGCGCAGCAAATTAAACAGAGAGAGAAAGTCTTATGTAAAACATGAATTGAGTAAGAGGCTCTTCAAAGATTTATAAAAGCCAGAAGAGATGACATAGATGCAGGAGCTGGCACTAAGAGAAGAAACATGGGCCCAAGCAAGCCTTAAGAGGAAGAAAAGAAAGAGAAGCCAAATCCCTTTACGGGCAAATTTAACATGTGAACTTATTCATTCGTTTTAATCTAAAACTTATTTATATACACAAAATCTCCCTTCTCTTGCGCATACTTTAGCTTTATCATCGCGCTGACTCTCTTAGCAGCACTCTTAATAAAATCTACTGTATCTATCTTTAAGTAGTGCATCAAGTGATAGAGTAGCAATTTCTTATAATGACCTTTCAATAACCCCCAATATAATTCAATACCATTGAACTGAGGACTGTAGGGAACATTAAATACAGGTGTTATGTTTAGCCTTTCATATTCCTTCCTTGTGTCTTTAGTTTTATGGACAGATAAGTTATCTTCAAACAGAATAATCTCTTAGTCGGCGTACTTATCTCTGAGTTATTATAAGAACTTTATGCATTATTCGGTCTTTATTGAACGAGGGTGGATAACATAAGTCTCGAGGCCATTATCTTCGCTTATTCCACCAAGAATTGCATGAGTTTAAACCTTAACCTTTTAATCATATACTTCAATGTTGCTATATCTTTTATACCAAGACCCTGATATGAAGGTATTAAACGTGAATACTGCCTCATCAGCGTGTATTAATTTAATATTATTAGTAATAGCCCTCTGCATTTAATCGAATATATAATTTAAATTATCCTTATAAAATGGAACATTAAAGTCAATCACTCTCTTAATGCGATTGACTGTCTTGTAAGATATTCCGTTATTTTTATATATGTTAGCTATCGATTAAGCAGATATGTGAAGCTCAGGAAAGTGGCGATGAAACATCACAACCCTCTAGGCTAGAGAGAAATGAGCCCAGTATTTAAGAGTCTTATCATTAATAGGATAGTCAATATGATGCTGCTAAAATTTTCGAGGTCTTTTAGGCTTAGAATTAAGCTGCTATCTCTTTAAATTCAATGCTAATAGACAGTGAGACCTCACAGTTGCAGGAGATTTATTAAGTAGCCTTGCTATTGATGTATAATTAAGAATAGGTCTGAGTTGATCACCATATTAATTACATCCATAACGCAACTTAAACAATAAATCTATATACTCACTGTCAAAAACTGACCCCAAACCTCTCATTTACTCACTTAAAATACTAATATTTAAACATTAAACTCCTACATAAACCCTATTAAAACCCTAATAAAGTATGCACTAATAGTCTACTTTTATCAATCAAAAACTCAATCAAACTACTGAAAGGGTTTTGGGGTTTTGAATAGGCAAGTTAGTTCAGTTATTAACATTTTAAATTAGAATGGACAGAAGAGATTTAATCCTTAGAATAAGTACAAGGAGGACATAGAATTACTGAAGCCAATAATGCGTGAGTATGGCCTCTATATCAAAGGTAATTGAAATTCTATTTCATTATATAAATTAGCTTGATAGAGATATCACCTGATGGAAATTGCCTATTTAGAGCAATGAGCTTCTTTGAAGATCATTCTCAGGATAATCACTAAAAGTACAGACACAAAGTAGTGCAGTACCTGAGATCAAATTAACAAGAATATATACCAATATTTGAGAATTAAAGTGATCTTGATGATTACATAAGAATGATTGAAAGAGAGCACACCTGGGGAGGAGAGTTAGAATTGAGTATACTCTCAAAGATTTACAATTGTGCATTTATTATTCATGCAATTAATAGACCTGATATTTCAGTATGTTCTATTATTCGTTAATATTTATTTAGGTTGACAGCGTTGAAGGGGAAAGTAAGAACAAAAAAACTTATCATCTGGCTTATCATTTAAATGAACACTACAATTGCCTATTAACATTAGATGACTTGGAAAAAATGAGTGAAATTAAGGTCGGCTCTGAGGTTGGAGATGGATGGCTTCAAAATTATGGGTGGATAGGATCTGGAATAATGCTAGCTTTAGTGTTTTATATAGGATTCAAGTATTTTATGGTTCAGTATAATGACCTCAAACCCCAGTCTTTGTTTTGAGTTAATTTTCCAAGTAAATTATTCATAATATTATTTTATCTAATAAAGTCATTTAGATTAATAAGAAATTGGATTCTGAGGAAAATAATGAAATATTTTAGATAATTGATTAAGTATCACAGACGTAATTTTATAAGTATGGATAGAGAACAAATGTAAAATGCTGATTTATTAAATAGGCATTAAATCTAATTGAAGATGCCTGATATTCCTGAGCAAGAAATCAAAGATAACTATACTATATTTATTTTATTTTATGTGATAGTTCATACCTTATTATAAGACATGCCTATTCAATTCACAATTTCAGAGAGAAAGAGTTGCATCTAATTCATGGTGATAATTCTGAGGAATATAAATAACTTAGAAGAAATAAAGATCTTTATGACGTGGAATTGCACTAGTTAGGCCTTCTTTAGGCACAGTCGAATTAAGACATAATCAACAAAGTTAATTTTAAGAAGGTTTTCGTTTCTCCATTAAGAAGGACTATATAAACCACAATCGAGTTATTCAAAAGTCACTCAAATAAACAGAACATCTAATTTACTATTCTACCTATAATTAGAGAGATACTTGATTCGTCTAATGACATAGCAATGAATGTAAGTGACCTCATTGAGCTTTACTCCCCATAATAAGAGAGGTGTAAGGGTTTAAAATTTGATTTTTCACTTTTACAAGAGTCCTTTGTTGACCCAAATCTTTGGCAGGTATATACTTTATACAATGACGAGAAAACTGAGCTACTGATTCATGAAATTAGGAGTAACAATCAACCAGACAACTAAATTAATAAACAGACAATTAAAGACCACAAAGACATTATACTTAAAAAATTAATTGAGACTAATCACAAATTTGAGTATCACTCAGATATGTTCTAAAGGGCAAAAACCATTAAATAGTTCTTCAAAACCTACCTTGATTAAAACCCTCTAAATCATGAAACTCAAGAAAAGTATGGCATAGTAGCTCATTCAAGAATTATAATGGTTTTGACCTCTGATGGTGTAGATGAACAAGACAACCTTATTAATCCCTAATCTTTTAAAAATTGTGAAATGAGAGCTTTTAACAAGTTCTCCTGATATAATTCTATTATTTATATATTTATTTATTTCCTTTTAAACTTCAGTCACAGAAAAATAGTAAGAATCAATTACAATAACAGTATATGGTTTATTAAAGAAATAAATGATCAGTGTCTGTTATTTACAAGAGTTACTTTAATTTTGCCTAATTCATCTTTAAGGCTTTTATTTTCCTTGACTAAGTCTTCAAATTCCTCCATCTGAGTTTTAAGTATCCTTCTCTTTTCATCCTCCATCTTCTGCCTGTAAATACTCTCAATCTTTTCTTTGTGTTTCATGAGATCTTTCTTCATCTCAAGTCCACTTACTTTGTCAAAGTCATTCTTCCTCATTTTTAATTTGAGTTCCTACTCTTTTAATAAAGACTTAAGTTCTTTGATTTCTTTTGATTGCTCATCCAATTACTTCTTGACAATAAAAACCCCAAAACCCTTTCAGCAGTTTGATTGAGTTTTTGATTGATAAAAGTAGACTATTAGTGCATACTTTATTAGGGTTTTAATAGGGTTTATGTAGGGGTTTAATGTTTAAATATTAGTATTTTAAGTGAGTATATGCGATGTTTGGGGTCAGTTTATGACAGTGAGTATATGAATTTATTGTTTAAGTTACTCTATGGATGTGATGATTATAGCGATAAACTCAAACCCATTCTATATTACACTTTTATAGCAAGGCAGCTCCATAAATCTCCTGCTACTATTAGGTCTCACTGTCTATTTGCATTGAATTTAAAGAGATAGCAACTTAATTCTAAGCCTAAGAGACCCTTAAAGTTTTAGCAGCATCACATCGATTATCTTATTAATGATAAGACTCTTAAATACTGGGCTCACTTCTCTCTCGTCTAAAGAGCAGTGATGTTTTATCGCCAATTTCCTAATTGACTTTAATTTTCTATTTTATAAGGATAACTCAAATTATTTATTCGATTAAATTCAGCGGGCTTAAGAGCATAATATAAAGTTCATTCACGCAGATGAGGCAGTATTTACCTTTAATACCTTCATATCAAGGTCTTGGTACAAGTGGTATAGCAACATTGAAGTATATGATTAAAAGGTTAAGGTTTAAACTCATGCAATACTTGGTGGAATAGGTGAAGATAGTGTTCTCGAGACTTATGGTATTCACCCTCGTTCTATAAAGACTGAATAATATATTAATATCTTACAATAACTCAGAGATAAGTACGCTGACTAAGAGATTATTCAATTAGTTGATAACTAGTCAGTTCATAAAACTAAAGACTCAAGGAAGGAATATGAAAGGCTAAATATAACACCTGTATTTAATGTTCCTTATAGCCCTTAGTTCAATGGAATTGAATTATATTGGGCCACTTGAAAGATCAATTTTATTAAGAGTGCTGCTAAATGAGTCAGCGATGATAAAGCTAAAGTTTGCGCAAGAGAAGGGAGATTTTGTGTATATAAATAAGTTTTAGATTTAAACGAATGAATAAGTTCACATATTAAATTTACTTGTAAAGGGATTTGGCTTCTCTTTCTTTTCTTCCTCTTAAGGCTTGCTTGGGCTTATGTTTCTTCTCTTAGTGCCAGCTTCTGCATCTAAGATCATCTCGTCAGGCTTTTAGAAATCTTTGAAGAGTATCTTACTGAATTCATGTTTTACTTGAGACTTTCTCTCTCTGTTTGATTTGCTGCGCTCTTTCATATTGTATATGGCAGTACCAGGTTTTTCAATAAAGTTAGAGGACTATGCTTACTTGAGATGAAAGGATGCTTTTGAAGTTCCTACAGCTAGGTGTCACTTATTTTAATACCTTGCTTCTCTTTTTCTTCAGGAGAAATGATGTAGCGTTTCTTGTGAGCTTCTTAAATAACTTCATTTAAGTTCTTATGTTTCAGAGTTCCAAGGACACCAAAGAAGAAGTTTCTCTCTGGCAACTATTAGAGAGCTATAACTTTGATGGAAGGCAGAGAGCAACATCTGGATCACTCATAGCATCATCGTAGAGATTTGTTACTGATATTTCTGGGTAGTTAGGAATTTTAATCATCCTAATTTTATTAGACTTAAATGCTTTTATCTCTTCATTCAGTAAGGCTTTTAAGAATGAGATTTTAGTTCCTTCCTGGGTTGGCAAAAATAATTCAACTATGGTTAATAAGTTAGTTATAAGTGAAAACATACCTTGCTATACCAAGTATCTGTAAAGATCTTCTTTACTTCTGAATTTACCAATTAAATCATGAGATTGAATTCTCTTCATTGCATCATTCATAGACTCCATCTTGCTTCCTCTTTCTAGAAGTGTTAATTAAATTTAAAATTATGGATATCCATTCTAAGTTTATTAAAATCATACTACTACTAAATAGGGATGACCAACTGGAGGTCAACCATGAAAAGATATGAGGAGAAGCATTGAAAAACTTGCTCTAAATTTTACAGATTGATTTCCATTTTTATCAAACTTTCTCCATTAAATTGCTCCTAATAATGTTAAATTATTTTAGAAAGTCCTCAAAATTAAGTTCGAACTTTATTAGGAGTTAATTTTTAAGGTTAAAACTAAATTAGGAGCATATTAAATTAAAAAATTTTTAATAACTTTACCTCCAAATTAATTTCAAACTTTATTTGGAGGACCTCCTAGAGAAAAAAAACCTCATTAGGACTATTTTAATTATACTAAAACGAATAAAATTCTCATAAAATATGTCAACTTACAGTCTTCTAAGGATATTTAATTTTCTTACCTCTCAGCCCAGAATCTACCAGAGTGTCTTATATATTCGGCTATTATAGTTTATTTCGGTAGAATTTATCATTAATATAAAAAAATATATCAGAAAACAAAAATGAGCGCTAACCTTTTGAGAAGAGCGGCATTACTTGGATCAAGTAAATAAAAGTTATCATTCCAGTAACCAAGAAAAGTAGAGACCAGAGACGCTTGTACTCAGTATGAGCCTACTTATGACAACTTTAACTAGTCTAGCTTTGAGATTTAAATATAAGTTAAGTAGGAGATTATCGAAGAAGCTGTGCAAATTGAGGAGGAGGTTAAACAACCCACCTTAGAGCATTAATAAATACCAGCCAAAGTTGACTATTAATGCAAGAATGCAATAAAGTTTTCCCTTACAAGTCAACTTATAAGAGACACTTGAGAGATATACACAACGATATGCCAAGGTTATATCTCAAGTATTAAAAGAAAGATGGGAACTATGTCTGTGAGTTCTGTGAGAAGCCATATTCTCATACTAGAGACATCAAAGTGGACTTAAAGAAAAAGCACAATTAAAGTTTTGTCTTTATTCATGAACCTACAGGGAATAGGTTCCTCTAAAATAGAAGATCAAGAAACCCAGTGGACTCTCTTAGAGTTGAAGTCTAAAATCATGGTTAAAATAGAGGCAATGAAGATTCCCATTTTAAAAATTATTGACTTAGATTCTTGCCTAGAAAGCTACCTCACCCTGGAAGATAAAATAGAGAAGAGAGTCATTACTGATGACTAATATGCTTACAAGATATATCCATTCAATTACTTCCTTGCTGATGACAAGTTCCAAATGGAATTTGCAAATGAGTATTATGCTCTTTAAAAGGCAAAGTTAAATGAGTGTAGGCATATCATCTAGCTTGATGCTATTTTACTTGGTAAAGATCATGTAGCCTTCAGGCTTCCTTTACTTGAAATGACTTACAGAGAATTCTTATCTGACAATAGATGTCAGAGATAAATTAGCTAGATAGTATAGCAGATAGTTGAAGGGATTGAAGAGCTTCACAAGCTAGGTTATGTTCATAGAGACTTAAAGCCAGAGAACATCATGATGAACTTTCAGCCTCTTAGAGTTTATATTATTGACTTCAACAGAGCTCAAAGAGTGCAAGCCTCTGCATAAGGAAATGTATACGGCACTCCTGGATATTTCCCAGAGAGAGAGAACTGGAGAGATGGAGACACTTAATGGGATATCTGGGCTCTAGCAGTAATAATAATAGAGAGCGAAATGCCAAGAATCAATTACTTTAGCTGCAGGGGTGAGAGGGATCCTAAGCAGAGAATCAAACAATATCTCGATAAAAATAAAATAAATGGAGGTCTCAGAGAACTTGCATACTCAACTAAAATCAAGCCAAGCTAAGAGAATTAACAAACAATAGAAACAATCAAACATCAACTTAGAAAGATAAAATTCTGAAAACAGCCACATGACTCTAAGCTTCTTTTTGTGTGAAAATATTTTAAAAACTCGCTTGTTATACTCACTTAAAATACTAATATTTTAACATTAAACCCCTACATAAACCCTATTAAAACCCTAATAAAGTATGATATAATTGTCTACTTTTATCAATAAAAAACTCAATCAAACTACTGAAATGGTTTTGGGGTTTTGAATCGATGGGCATTAGTTCCAAGCTTATAGAGTTGCTGACACATAATTCTTAGTTTGTATCTGCTCTTAGTTTAACTTTGTTTTGACTTAAGATTTGTTGTTTTCTTTATTAGAAGAAGATGATATTGAGGACCTGTCATTGCTCTCATTGTTTTTATTGCTGCTTTCATCGTCATTTTCTTCATCATATCTATTCAACATCCCTTGGTTATCAAGTTATGATTAATTTTCTAAATCTTGTTCTTCGTCTTCCTTCCTAAGTGCGAATTCTATTTCCCTCTACATTTCCTTATCGAGTCTGTTTTACTCTAATTCTGCTTCCAACTGTTAAACTCTTTCCTATAATTTCTTTATAAGTTTCTAAGATTTCTCATATTCATCTCTAAATTTGTTAGTGCTTTGCAAATTAGCCAATTTTATCTTATTCTGCATATTTTCTTGATTAAGACTTTCATAATCTTCCTGCATTTTCTTGATTTAATTCTTGAGTTCTGTGTTTTTCAATCTATATTAAGAGTCGGCAAATTAAGGATCCTGATCCTTTGTGGTTTTCTCTTTGATGTCATTGAATTTATTCTTGGCATAATACGCTCTTTTCTTGTATTGCTCAGCCTGAGCTTTGAATGCCTTGTTTTCCTCTTTGCAAGCGTTTAATTCTTTCTTTAGTTACTAAACATCTTCTTTGAGCTTCTCTAAGTCATTTGGTTCCATCAAATTTGGGTCAAAGTAATTATTGTTCCCAGTTGATTTCCCAATGGTTTTGGTCATTGATCCAGGTTTTCGTAGTTTGAGTATTTCAGTTTTAAGCAACTTAATTATATCTTTATATTCATTTGTTTCTTGTCTCAGAGATTTGAGTTCATCAATAAGCCCTTCTTAATCTTTTAATCTTATGTTGTCTGGAAGATGGTTAGGCTTATAACGCTTGATAGTTTATACATCATCACTCCACTCTGACATTTACTTAATATAATTTAATATTTTAAAATACAGTTTAATTATTATACAAATTTGAGAAATGTCAACTGCAGAGTTGATATCGTTAGCCATCTTATTTTTAGTCTTTTCTAGTTGAGAATCATTGTACTTTTTATTGATACTTTTCAGGTATTAGTCAGCTACCTGTCTCTTTCTTTCATTCTCTGAAACACCTCTTGTCCTTGATTTCGAATTTGATTTCTTAATAATTCTCTTTTTCTGTAAAATTTGTGATGCATCTTAGTCCTCAAGACTTTCCTCAAATATTGTTTCCAAGGGTAGTTATTGCTAATTTTAAGGTGTTTCATCATCCTCATAACTATCTGGCTCTTAGTCATCAAACTTTAATTGTTACTACACACCTACTGAATTATCTTATTGATAAAACTGTTAGCTGTTAGGCTAGTCATCTTCAAACAACCCAATATTTGGACTATATCCTGGTAAATCACTGTTGTAATTCTGGTTTGATGAAGTCTTTGGCCTATTATCATTCTGTGCATTATTTTGATAAAACTATTATTGCTAGACATTTTGAGGGTAGAAGTTAGTGGCAGTGCTGCTTTACTGAGCAAATTACTAAGGAGCAAATTGTTAATTATTTTGCTTTTACTATGGCATTTGAATTTGTTAAGAAGGATGAGGGTATTGATATTGAGGATAATATGGAAGTGGCATTATTGTTATAATTCAAAGATCCATCAAAATTAAAATAAACTATATAATTAAATATTGAATCAAATAAGTGAATGTAAAAATATTCTAAGATAATTCTTCATAAAATCAAATAATTTAAATCCATCTACAATGAATAAAGTAAATTAGTATTAAACATTATTTACAATCTGCATGCAGTGAAACAGTGAGTTACCTTTACTTTGTATTAAAGTCCTATTAAAATTATTAAGGTACTTTTAGTGCTAGGTAAAGAAATTAACATTGGTGAAGTATAAACTCATATCATCTGTTTTAAAATGTTGCTGTCAGTTATTAGAATTAGTCTATACAATATATAATTTTTGAAAAGCAAATTTTTTCCAGCAATAATCCACCTTGTGGGGGAGGCATAAAATATTAGGGTTGAGACCCATAATGGTAAGGCATAGGCTGACCACCTTATGGATGAGGAGGATATCCCATAATAAAAGGTGGTGGTCCTTGAAATCCTTTAGTATCATTTTAAGTCTTCCCTTTGTCTGTTTATTCTTAATTCTTTTCCATTTTTAAATTAAAATTTATTGATTTCAAATTATACATTAATTAAATATCCTGGGGAATCTTAGGTATTTGATTGACCCAAATGAGTGGACTGACTTGTTGATAATGAGCGTAACTATTTTGATTGATCATCTGATAATATGTTGCTTCATTATTCATGGAAGTGGTATATGTGCCTAGTTAGGTGCTCAGGTTCCTAGTTAAGTAAGTGTCATTTAGGTAGTCAAAAGTTTTCTCTCCGGCATCATCTGCATGCTTATGTTTTTTATTCTTTCTGGATCCAGACCTGTTTCTACTCTTAATTACCCTGAAGATAGGTGATGGAGTTTCATTCTGATTAATATTAAGAAATCCTGATATATCGTTGCTTTGGCGATTATTAACTGAATTTCCCTTATCTTGTTAAAGTTGCTAGCATAAGTCTGCATAAGATTTTGCGGATTTTGGCGATAACTAGTCAGAGAAATTAGACATGTAAGTTTTATTTATTTAATAACCATGCTTGTTAAAGAAAGTGTCGATTAGATTATTTGATTGCTGACTATCTTACATTTATGGACTATCTATTTATTGCTTTAGTATGGCTTATTTCAAATTTTAAACTTATTTGAATTAATTCAGGGGATTTAATCTTAAAGAGATTCTTTAATTTATATTTGAGGATTAATGTTGTGCTGAATTAAATCCTTAGGGAGGACTTATTCCGCCATTTAATAAATCTCGTTTATCACTATCGAAACTGAATTCTTTTTGGGAGGCATTTGATTATAAGCTAGACTGTAATTCTGGGGACAATAAAAATATTTTATTCATAGTTTTGGTTATA
The DNA here is from genome assembly GCA_000711775.1 of Oxytricha trifallax. Taxonomy (NCBI): domain Eukaryota; phylum Ciliophora; class Spirotrichea; order Sporadotrichida; family Oxytrichidae; genus Oxytricha; species Oxytricha trifallax. The sequence goes on from ARYC01006265.1 coordinate 35,754, forward strand.
TTTGGGTCTTCTTCATCAGAGGATGCCGAGCTTAAAAAATGATACTTATTTACACTGTTCATCTTAAATTAACAATATTTTTTAATATTTAATTTCCTAATTTCCCGTAATTTCATTATAAAACATTGTAATGAATGTTTTTTTTATTTTGACTTATTAATGAATTATTCATTAAAGCGATTATTTGTAATTATTAGTTATTTCTACACGCTTTTCCTGCACTAATAAATCTTTGGGTTAATTACTGTATCTAGTTTATATTGCTTCTTGGTCTAAAAGTGCTGCTTCCTCATCCTCCTGCAATATTTCATTAATAAAATAAATAATAAAATGTTGAGTGGCGTTGTCTGGTGAAGATATTCTCTCTGCTTCTACTGCGTGGACCTCCTTAGAATTTTCCATTTGGATCTCTTACTCTCCTCTTTGCTGCAATTTGCCTATTAATGTTTTTCTACTGCTGTTTTATCATATTGCTACTTTATATTATAAAAATGTCATTTATTAAATACTTTTCTCTGTAGAGAGTTGCTTGCGCTTTTGCCTAAACACAATTGACTTCTATCTTCTATTATTTTCTTTATAGACTGCGCCAATTACTTTCTATAGACTTAATTAATATCCCTCACTCATCATTTTCATTTAAATATCCTGATATAATTTGTAAGAGTGAGTTTATTAAATATTAAAATTAAATATAGAGGAGAATGATTGATTAAAGTGTTAGAATTTTAATATGAAGGTAGCAAAAACATTTAAATAGATTGTGTGTTGATATTAGTTGTTCATTTCATGGTTGGGAAGTGAGTCTGCATCTTTTGTGCTTCCTCGCTCTCTTCCTTCCATCTGGCAGTGATGGTCTTCCATTGAGTGTAGAATTGAACTGAACCCTTTCCGTAGAAGTTGCTCACACCTCTGAAACTGCCCTTACCTCCAGTGAATGAGAACATGGGAAGGGGAACTGGGATTGGAAGATTGATACCGATTTGAGTTGCTTCAATTTCATGTTGGAACTTTCTGGCTGTGTGACCGTTCTTTGTGAAAATTGCTGTACCATTACCATACTTGTTATTATTGATCAATTCAATGGCTTCAGAAAGAGTCACACAAAAATATATAAATTATTTCATACCATCACTAAAAAAAAAAGTAGATATTATTTATTTGCATTAAATACACAGTTTATAATAATCATAATAAATTTATCATATAAAAATTAATTTTTAGCATATATAATAATATATAGTTATATTTTTTATAGCTGTTCTAATGAAGAGAAGAATTAATAAATTTGTTTTTTAGAATTTCAAATGAATTATTATCATCTCTAAATTTTAATACTTTAGTCCATACATTAATAACTATAGTAATAATTTTTATTGTAAATTATACTAAGAATTCTAAATTCTTAACTAAGTGTCAGCTCTAACAATAATCATGACTGGTCCAAAGATCTCTTAATCATATACTTGCATGCCTGGTCTGACATTGTCAATAACTGATTGACCAACGAAGTTACCTTTTTCATAACCTGGAACTTTGACACCTCTTCCATCGAGTAATACCTTAGCACCTTCTTTTTCAGCAGTGCCGATTAAGTTCTCTACTCTTTCCTTAGATTCTTTGGTGATCAGTGGTGCAATATCGAAGTTGCCCTTACCTGGACCAATTGTAAGATTTCTGGTTCTCTCTACAATTTCTGGAATCCATTTTTGAGCATCTCCAACGATAACTGCTGTGGAGATAGCCATACATCTTTATCCAGTTGAACCGAAACAAGCTCCGATCAAAGCATTAATGGTGTCATCTTTATCAGCATCTGGCATAACGATTGCGTGATTCTTAGCTCCCATATTGGACTGAACTCTCTTTCCATTTTAACTTCCAGTTTGATAAATATATTCTCCAGCTTTGTCTCCTCCTACAAAAGAAATAGCTTTGATATCCTTGTGAGTGCAAATGTTTGTGACAGTTTGAGCTCCACCTTGGACAACATTTACGACACCATCTGGAAGTCCTGACTCCTTCAACAAGTCAATTAGAATGTTAGCAGCACCAGCTACTTTCTCGGATGGCTTCATAACCATAGTGTTACCAAGAGTAATAGCAAGTGGGAACATCCAGAGTGGAACCATAGCTGGGAAGTTGAATGGGGCAATACCAGCAGTAACTCCGAGTGGTACTCTATAGCTGTAGATATCAACACCTCTGGCAACATTCTCCAAACTTTCTCCCATAGCAAGAGAGGTGAAACTAGCAGCATGTTCAACAACTTCATAACCTCTGAATACATCTCCCTTAGCATCAATGAGTGATTTTCCATGTTCTAATGTTATAGATTCTGCAATTTTATCCTAAAATGATAGTTAGTATTACAATTTTGCAAAATTTTATTTTGATTTTAAAATGGAGAAAGATGGCAATTATCATATTCTTAATCCCTCCATCAATTCCCTATTTGAAATATGTGCATTATCTCCTACTTACTTGATTTTGCTTAAGAAGTTCTTGATACTTAAGCATGTATCTGACTCTGGTTGAGATTGGAACCTCCTTCCAGGATTAGAAAGTTTGTCTTGAGTTCTCAACGGCTTCATTGAATTCATTTATTTTATTCTTATGAAAGTTTAAAATGTAGATGTCGTAAGAGAAAAGGGTAAAATTAAAGAGTTAATTAATTAAGAAGCTTATAGAAGTGCAATACAACTGAGAGCCACCATATTAAATACTTATAATATGCTTTTTATGCAATAACGTGATGCTCATAGTTGGATGGGTGCTTTTTGAGTTGGGAGGAGGTTGAATCTTTCCTTGCACTTCATTCTTTGCTCAGAGAATGGATCATCAGGGGAGAATCTTGCTAAAAACAAAAATCAGACAATTAAAACAATTCTTACCTGGGTGAGCACTGATGGTTGGGTTGTTGCTTGGATCGTAGAACTATTAGGAAAAGATTAGTAAATTAAGTTAATAGCTTACGCTGAAAGTGTAAACTCTTTCTTTCTTCTCGTTGAGGTAATATCTCAAGTACATATTTGATAGCTAAAATTATAATAAATTATAATTATTTAATAATACTTAAGTAATTAACATAATTAAAACACTCTTTTCTTATTACAACTAAATTTAATTTTTAAGGAAGAAATTCATCCAAAAACCTTGCTGTAAATTCCTCCTCCAACGCTTTTGGCACTGGAAAATAGAGTATTTAGTGAATAATCCATAAAATTAGAGTGATACAAAAATAATTAATTAGTAATTACATTTTTTTTTTTACAAATAACCTCCCTTTAAAATTAGAAAGTCTATAGTTGTCACTAGTAAAAACTCTTCCTTCTCTGTCTTCTCCAATAAATGTGAGATATACCTTAGTGTCGCATTGACTATTTACTGAGCTTGTACATCCGTATAAGAAGCAATTCTATGAAGCAATCAAAACTTAAATCGAAATAACTTACACTATCATAGTATGTTGTGTTTCTCCAAAGCTCCTGAGTATCAATACAGATATTATTTTCACAAGCTAGATCATCGCATACATTTATCCATTCTAACTTTTATATTGCTCCATTATTCATCTCAATTCTCAAGTTTACTAATTAAGCAACTTTATCTTGCCTTTTGATCAGCTATGTCAAATGTTATAAATTAAATCAATAGAATTCTTGAATTTAACTATTTAGAGTCGAATCATTAGTTACTTACAATAGGTCTAGAAATAACTCCATTGGACATAGCAAACATTCTCAAATCAGTAGTTGTTAAGTTTGCGAGCAAGTCATACAAACCAGAAATTTAGAGCATTTCAAAGTTATCTACTCTCGGATTGAAGACAACTTTCCTTGGGACTGGCTTCATGTCGGGGAAGATCAAGCACACGACAATTGAGTCTTTCTGAAAACAAAACATTTGACATAATTTTCTAAGCTTACAATTCCAGATTGAGAATTAGATGGTGTGGTTCCTCCACAATTAAAGTTCAAAGAAGCTTCATCGTAGTTAGACAAATTTATGACCGTATCTTAGCATTAAATATCGACGAAACTGATAAATAGGGTCACAAGAGTGATAGAGAGTAAAGTTTTCATTTTGAATTTATAAATCTGTTTTATAATAAATCTCTATAATGCTAATTGAAATTGCTTAATTGAATTCAGCATCAGTTGCTTGGGGGACATGAGCGACGAGTTCTTGAGTGGCCTAAAAAACACTATAATCAAATGTGATGTAAACTTACTGGATTCAAAATATCGAATCTTTGGGTTGCCTTGGATTCTACCCACTTTCCGTTGATGTAGTTTTTGTACTAAAGACAAAATTAATTTAGAATGAGATAAATATAATGGGGATGGATCTTACGACTGTGGCAAATCTTCTCTTTGAAGTTTTGGATAACATAAAGATTTCTTTGTTTGATATTAAAATAATTATAGACCTATTGCAAATCTAATAAGATAACAAAATGCTCCATATGATTAATAAGAATACTAATAATTCAAACACAACAGTGAAATGATGTTAATTAAAGTTGATAAATTGAGTGGAATATATTAAAATTATAATATAACAAATATGTTTAAATTGCATAATTTGCAATCAACCACTAACAGGTTGTTTGCTACACCAGCTTTGTTTAGACCACTTGCACAAGCCGTTTAATAACCTACTCTTTTCAGTAATTAATAAGCTCATTTCAGTGAATTCTTTAAGGAGCAGGACAAGAAGAGTATTGATAAGATGTACTGGAAATTGAATGAAAATAAATACTGGAAATCAATCCAGGATAAATGGTAGAAACCACTTGAAAGAAAGAAGATTTTAAAATAAAAAAGATTAGAGAACCCAGTTGTTCCTAATGAAGAGCAAGAAACTCCAAGTTTGTACGTACATAATGAAGAGCAGGGAGTTGAGTTGCCACCCAATCCTAATGAAATATTTGCAGTAGTGAGAATCAAAGGCCTGTAATACAAAGTAACAAAGGATGACAGATTAATGAGTGAGTGGCTTGAAGACTTTGAAGTAGGGCAATAAATCGAATTAAGTGAAGTGCTCCTTGTTGGAACTACTGATTACACTTGTGTCGGAAGACCAACAGTATCCTAGGCTAAAGTATTTGCCACAGTTGAAGAGCACACTCAAACTGAGAAGACTTTAATATTCAAGAAGCGTAGAAGAAAGGGTAATTCTCAAAGACACTAAGGTCACAGACAGTGGGTTACAGTTCTAAAAATTGACAAAATTGTTCATGATGTTGACGAGACTAATGTTTAACAAAGAACTGAAATTAATCATCTTGAACATAAACCAACTGTAGCAATTATGTGATATCGCTTTATGTTCATTGCTACCTACTTAATTACATTTGCATTATTTAAACTCTTCAATTTTCTATAATTAATCAACACTTGGTTTGAATACTTCAAATAATGCAAATAATAGTTAGAAAGTAATTAGCAATAGAATAAATGAGGGGGATATCATATTTTGCTAAACAAATTTTATACGTTAAATAAAGAAGTTGATTGGAGATAATGGTGATGACGATGATGATGAAATAATTAAAACGTTCCAAGCATACTTTAAAATTTTAAGAATTTTATTTTAATTTAAATATACTCCTAAACGATGTATAAAAAACTTTTGAAATGCTGATTAAATATGCTCGGAATTTTTTATTCAGCAACTTAATTATAAAATGAAAGATATTTGCGTTTAATTTCTACTACTTAACTAAAATGAATATTCTTATCTATTTATAGCAATTAAAATTCTTTATTTGAGTTTCAATTTTTAGATCTTTTTTGAAGAGAGTAGCCATATATACAGAGTTACTTCTGCTCATTTTGATTTGGTCTTGTGTAATCTCTTCTAACTATATCAAATCATAAAAACATTGAAGTGTCTCTTCTTCAAAGTAGATAAGGTGTTGATCAACATTTGGTTAATCCATTTAGATCAACTTATCCCTGAGTGTAGGTATGGAATACTTTAAGCCCTCTACTATCTAATTTATATTATTAAATTTAATTAAATCAAAGCATAGAGGCTAAGATCTGCATCTTAAAACATCCCGACCAGATTAAAGAGTGATATAATCTTAGGAAGATTAGGTAAGTTTGTAAATTCAACAACTGCCCAAACTTTTGAAAGATCCAAGTTTAATTTATTGAAAGCAATGAGTCTAATGGGATAAGACAAGCAGTCATCACTCACAACCAATTCCACATATTCATTACTTTTATTTTTCTCATAAAAATTGGAGATTTTCGTCTCGAAGTCTTTTTCAATCAAGTCAATCTTTTCAAGATTTTCCCCAAATTTTTTGTAAATTAATATTTAATAATAATTGTTTGTGATCTTCAACAAACTACTCTGACTTATAATTATAATGATCCACACTGTAATTAATTTAAAGATCTAAGATTATAATCATTACTCTACTTCTTATTGCTTTGCTTTTTTAATAAGAGGTAATACTTTTTTTCTCGCACCTTCTGCATTTTAAACCCTAACCCACTTAAAATACTATATTTTGAATAAATTATATTAGTTCATTTTCCTATATATTAACATAACTTTATTTCATTAATTTTTAGTTTAAATATAGCTGAAATGTTAGATATTAAGAAAAAATATAAAATAAATAGTTCATTACTAATATATGAATAGCCTTTTATTATTAAAATTCTTTGGTTTTATTTTGCTAAATAATATAAAAAACAATGTAAATATTATTATCATTTAATAGTTTTTATATAAGATATCCACAGATTCTGATATAAATTTTATTTTTTTACCAATAGCTTATCTAAAGGACACAATTTGTTTAATTATGCAACTACCAAAGTTTTATATCTTCTCAACTTTATTTATAGCTTTATCTATTAAGTACTAATTTTTTATTATAGTTTATTTTATTAAATTAACATCATAAAATATATTTAACTTACTCCTAAATTTATGAAAATAAGTATTTATTCTAATTTATTTGTAAATACATAAATTATTAAATTGTAAAATCTATATAATAAAAATACAATAAATACCTCAAATATATTATTGAGCTTTGATTTTGTTTCTAGACCTTTTGTACATGTTTGTTGTTTGCTCTTTACATTAATGCTCTGTAATTATTTAAATAATTAATTATAATATCAATATCTTAATCTATATTTATATCTTTATCAATAAAACCATTAATTATTTCAACTTTCAATCTAGTTTGGGATGAATATATTATATCTACCCAAAGTGATGTATAAATTATAAATTAAATATTAAATTGAAATAGACTAAAATGAGTGTGATATAGACTATTGCCCAAAAGCAGTTGAGTAATGCAAATAATCAAAGATAAGTCGAGCAATCCAAGGAGGCTAACCAACCAATATCATAATAAAATATTGTTTACTGCTATTCATGGGATCAAAGATTGATAGTAGTGAATATGCAGACTCAAAGAATCAGGAATTTAGCCTAATTTACCCAATATTTGTCAAAGTAATTAGGTGGAATTCCTCAAGAATACTTGCGCTTGGTGTAAGCCAACAAAATAATTACTGAATTTGGTTAGCTCAATATCAACACCACGTTTAAGTGACTTTGACTAATGGCCTTCAAGGCGGTAAGGGTGGATTTGGTTCTCTCCTTAGAAGCATGAACCCAAAGAAGCAATAAGAATAGAACTTTGATTCCTGCAGAGATTTGTCAGGTCGCAGATTGAGAAATACTGTAAATGAGCAGAGATTGGAAGAGTGGAAACAGAAACAAGAAGAGGAGGAAAAGTATGTCAGAGAAGAGAATGCAGAATACGAGAAAAAAAAGAAACACTTGCAACAAGCTATTCATGCTAATAATTTCAAAGTTGATGAGAAATACAAGCAACAAGTCTAAAAAGGCGCTAAAAGTATTGCAGACAGCATCAAATAAGGCTTGGAAATTAAGAAGCGAGATGCAAAAGCAGATGGAAAGCAAAAGAAAAATATATTTAATCTAAATGAGCTTCTAGAAGACGATGGCTTGATTTCTGATCAGATTAACAAAAACGGAAGGAAGGAGAACGGAAGTAAGGACAAGTTTGACTTAAAAGCTTTCTTGAAAAGCTCCAGTATTCCTGGAATTAAGAGACAAAAGCATGATAATTAACCACTTAAAAATCTATAAAGAGAGGATGTAAAAAACTAACAATCAGACTTAATGGTTGATGATGCTGAGAAAGAAATGATTAAACCTCGATTCACATTGAAAGCAAAATCCATTAAATGATTCTTGAATTTCCAACAATTTAAGAAGACGATAACATTTAATCTCTGAGTTTGTAATATTGGATGTGTATAATTGAAATGTACGGTTAGAGTTATATTTGATGATTAAATCGTGGTTTATTCATCATTAAATTACTTAATTAATTAACTTTCAAGTTTTTAAATCATTGTTGTCTGAATTTGAAGAAAAATATTTTCTTTATAAATTATAGAATAGAGATCAGGAGATAATTAATTTAAGAAAGAAAATTAAAAGTTGTTATTCATTCATCATTATAAATGAAAAGCTTTTAAATAAAAAGTGAGAAAGTTTTAGTTTCGCACAAACAGCGACAACCTCAAAACTCAAGTTCACAATCTAGAATAATTTAATCATAGGACTCCAATCATTTTTAAGGTAATTATAGATTTCTTTAACTATTACAACATCCATATTTGGATAAAAGCTCGATTATCATTCTATATAATGTTAAAATAGATAAAAATAGGAAATTTGAGAAATTAAGATTAATTAAAAATTTATTAGTAATATTAACTGCCATGAATTAGGAGTACCATTAATCATATTTTGATTTAAATTTTAAATCTATTAATTAATTAAATTAATTTAAATTAAATAATTAGTGGTCTAGTGGGCAGGTGGTCTGGCAGGGTCTTTAGCAGACCACTTTTGTAAATAAATATAAATATTATAAAATTCATAATTTATTACAGATGCGCAGGCTGCTAAGATCACTAGACTTCATACGGAGCCGTTTCAGACCCCGGACTGATGGTTCAGTAAGTCACATTCTTCTCCTTTTGGCCGGCTAGAAATCTTGCATTGAGAAATTTTGCTACCATCAGTGCAGTCAAATGGAATGCCTACTCCCCACTCTAAGTCGGAATTTAAGATTTGCAGATTAGACACCGCGCCTTAAAGCCTCCGGCATCTTTGTCTCCATTAGCAGCCTGCGCATCTGTAATAAATTATGAATTTTATAATATTTATATTTATTTACAAAAGTGGTCTGCTAAAGACCCTGCCAGACCACCTGCCCACTAGACCACTAATTATTTAATTTAAATTAATTTAATTAATTAATAGATTTAAAATTTAAATCAAAATATGATTAATGGTACTCCTAATTCATGGCAGTTAATATTACTAATAAATTTTTAATTAATCTTAATTTTTCAAATTTCCTATTTTTATCTATTTTAACAATAATTGAAATTATAATTAAAAAAACCAATTAATTGACATATTTAGGAGGAGAAGTTAATCGTAATTAAATGATTATGAAAAGGGAAAATTCTTTTGAATATATAGAGGCAAATTTAGCTTAATCTTAGTAATAAACTTGTAATTATTCTGATGTACCAATATTTTCATTGAAAACCAAGGAATTTTATAATAATTATAATTTAATGCTGTAAGGAAATTAATTACTGGGGCTTAAGCCAACCAGACATGTTATAATCTGTCCTATTTTTAATACAAATTTCTATTTAAGTCTATGAATTTCCTTTATGTCCTGACTACAGTAAGTTCTTAACAACAACCTACTCATTACATTTCTACGTTTTTTTATTAGTAAACCAAGGATATGATCAAGCAAATCCTTAAGAAAAACGTTACAAAGCCATAAACAAAGGCACTGCTTGATAAAATAGTTTCTTCTCAAAGCACAATAAAGACATAAAAAGCAATTGTCAAAAATAATTATCAGGAAACTTATCCAACCACCCTTTTGCATCAAAATTTAGCAGATAAGGATCAGCATTTTTTATTTAGTAATTTATTATTTGAGAGACCTTAATTCTGATTTCTAAAAAGGCGAAGACTTATTAGCCCCTTTGATTCTTAATCTTGGCAGAAATATCGATCAAAATACAAATCTAGAATCATAACCCCAAAACCCCTTAGTGAGGTTTATAAGTGCTTTGATTTGTAGGGTATAGTTGGGGTCTTATTGGGGTTAGTAGAGAAATTAGGCCAATTTACAAAATGAGAAATAGAATTAGCGAAATTTAGGGTCGATTTATGATGAGTAATATTTAGATTTACTGCTTAAGCTTAGGTATGGTACGTGTATTAATATAGACTAAGCCAAACCTGTACTAAATTATGCAGCAATAGCAAAGTTATTACGCAAGAGTGCCTCAACTGTTAGGTATCACTGCTTGCTAGCTGTTTAGCATTTTAATTCTGGTTGTTGAACGCATCCTGCAAGAAAATAAAAGTTCTCTCAGGCTCATATTGACTTCCTCTGCGACTCTAAGACTTTGAAGTATTGGGCACACTTTCCATTAGACTAGCGAGCTGTGATGTTTCATCGCAGGTTTCCTGACATGCGTATCTCTCCTTAGACTATAGCCAATATTTATAGAAGAAATGGTATTACTTTCAAGACTGTCAATAGAGTGAAGAGAGTGATTGATTTTACAGTGCCATTTTATAGTAATAATTTAAACTATATATGTGATTAAATGCAGACAGCTATTACTAATAACATCAAGTTCATACACGCTGATGAAGCAGTATTTACATTCAACACCTTTATTAATAAGTCTTGGTATAAGAAGTATGATAATATAGAAGTCTATGATTAAAAAGTGAAGGTAGTACCCATGCAATTTTAGCTGGTATAAGTGAAGATTCAGGCTTAGAGAGTTATGTTATTCACCCTCGCTCTATTAAGCGAGAGTAGTATATAGAGTTCCTACATAAGCTCAGAGAGAAGTATAGTAACCAAGAGATCATCCTGTTTGTTGATAACCTCTCAGTTCATAAGACTAAGGAGTCTAAGAAAGCTTATGAAGAGCTAAACATAACTCCTGTATACAACGTTCCTTATAGCCCATAATTTAATGGAATTGAATTCTACTGGAGTTAAATCAAGACTCACTACAAGAAGCTGCTGCTGTATCATCTTATGCATGACTTGCCCATCGATACAGTAGACTTAATTCAAAGCAGCTGTAAGAGAGTGAGCGTAGATAAGACAACAGTTTGTGCGAGAGAGGGAAGAATGAATGTTTATAAATAAGTTTTAGATTTAAATGAATGAATAAGTTCACATATTAAACTAACCCATCTATTAAACTAATAATTTATCCAAAAAAATTATGTAGAACCCACCATAGTGGAACTCTAAGGAAAAAAACACCATCTACAAATCAGATGCCCTTAGACCACATATCGAAAAGATAATTGGTGAGTATAGCCACAGAGAGTTAAAGGATAGTAATTTCCCTTAACTCTTCAGATACCTGAACAGAAGTACTCAAGGAGCAATACTACTAAAACCTTGCTAAGTTAGAATACTACAAAGATTATACTGTGCATGTATAGTTAACCAAAAACTTTACCAAGGAGTACCCGCAATGTATTACTCAAACTAACAAGACATGATGAAATTCCTTTTCAGCTATAAAAAACAATAATATAGACTATTCCAAAGAATAGACACAAAAATATGGAAAACAATCAAAGACTTAGTTTGGCTTATAAACGACATTCATTTCAACATACCAATTAGGTAGTAAGCTGATGACGCACTAGACCGGTAGGGTATTTATTACCAAGTAAAACCAGAACAGATTCTGAACAGTATTTTCCGACCGGAATCTGGCGATCAGAAAAGATCAATAGCAGAAGTTATTGACTACTCCCAAAGAGAACTTAGAGACTTTTCAAATATCTTCCACGATGACCTTATCAGAAAGAACATTGACAACATGAATACCTACTATCTTAATCTATGTAAGCTAATAGATAAAAGTTACACACTCTCCACACCATCTAAATTCATATAAAAACTCTGTTTTGACACCATAGTGAAAAACGTAAAACAACCAAAAGACTTTTAAAACTTAGATCTCCTATACTGGGACGAGATCATAAAAGTTAAGAACAATCCCAAAACTTACAACTACGGAATCAAAAGGGTTATTAATGACAAAACAGTTTAAATATAACTTTATCTAAATAAAACAAGACTAATGTCCTACAAGAAATGATCAACAAACCCGATACAAACCTCTTCATGTATCAGGAGATAAGAAAGATCTTACTAAATCCTTTTGAAGACAACGACCTAAAAAGAGAAATTGGCTCTGAAACTTACAGAAAACTAAAGGAAAACTACTAAATACTTGTAGGAAATAAAATAGCAGAACCAGACAACATTCTTCTATAAGAGTCATGTTTCCTCGCGGCACACATCTGCTCCTGGGAATTTGAGAAAAGACTGCCAATCCTCAATAAGTAATGGATTGACAGAATGGCAAGTACCTTAGGTTACTCGATAATGAACCACTGCATGAGCACAAATTTAGATGTAAGAGGAATTCTAAATAACATCTATCAATTCCAGAACTCCAAAGAGAAAGACTACTACGAAGAACTAGTATAAGAACTCATAGACGAACTCAAGTTAAGAATAGGAGCAAGACAACTCTCAGAAACAGCTGACAAAAATCTACTAAGAGGAACAAGAAGAACAATACTTAATCTCAAGAACTTTGAAGAAGAATAGGATGAAAAGAAATTCTCAGATATGAAGGTATCATATAAAGGCTACGAATGCTTATGAACTCAATTAATAAGAGTCTAAAAGAAAATTAAAAGGGCTCGACCCTTATATATATTAAAAATATACGAGATCGGGGGTCCCTAGAGACCTCAATGTGATCATATTATTATTATTATTATTATTATTATTATTAAACTAACCCATAAAGGGGTCTGGCTTCTCTTTCTTCTCCTCTTCTTATGGCTTGCTTGGGCCCATATTTCTTCTCTTAGTGCCAGCTCCGGCATCTATATACATTTCATCTGGTATTTAGACATCTTTATAAAGCCCTTGCTCACCTCATAAATTGTATACGACTTTCTTTCTCTGTGAACCTTTGCATGCTCTTTCATAAGATAAATGCCAGTGCCAGATTTTCCTACAAAGTTATATGTCAAAGCTTACTTGAAAGATAAGGATGCTTCTTAAGTTCCTCTAGCCAAGCTGAGCTTATTAGAATGCCTTATTTTTTCTAGTCTTCAAGAGAGATAGAATATCGTTTCTTATGTGCTTCTTCAATTATTTCTCTGAGATACTCCTCTTTTATTGTACCAAGAACACCAAAGAAAAAGTTCCTCTCTCGTAGTTTATTAGAGAGTTGTTTCTTGGTAGGAAGGTAAACTACCACTTCCTCATCTTACATGGCTTCATAAAGATTAGTGACTGAAATCTCAGGGTAGTTGGGAATTTCGATTAGTTTAATCTCTTTATTTTTAAAAGCTTTCTTCTCCTCACAAAGTATTGCTTTCAAGAATGAAATTTTGGTACCTTCCATAGTTGGAAGGAATAAACCAACTGCATAATATGTAAATAGTCATCAAGTTATCTTACCATGTAAAGTTAGGTATCGATAGAGATCTTCCTTACTTCTGAACCTTGATATCATTACTTGAGCCTCGACTCTTTTCATTTGATCATTGAGTGATTCCATATTTGTTCCTCTTACTATTAATGAATTTCAAATTATAACTTAAAGACTTCTAGATCCTATTGTTTAAAATCTTACTATTAAATATGGGCATCTTATAGGAGGTCAACCCTGCAAAGATACGTGGAGATAGTTTGCAGAAGCTGTAACAAACTGCAGAGATTGAGCTCCATTTTTATCAATTTAGTTCCATTTTATTAGTACTAAATTTGTTTAAATTTAATTAGTACTGGTACTAAATTCGTTTAATTTTAATTGGTACCAATTTAATAGTACCAAAACTTAATTAGTACCTAGTTTTAAACTAATGAGGTTTTAATGGAAAAGTTCCAAAATGGTTCAAATCTAATTGGTACCAGTACCAACCTGAATTTATTCTCAGTTGGTACCAAAATTAAAAATATTAACATAAAATTAGAAAATTTATAGTTATAAACTAAGTATAAATATGATGTCTAACAC
>ARYC01006267.1:0-17471 GCA_000711775.1 Oxytricha trifallax
TGCTTAAACTTTAAAATTTTGACAAAGTTGTGGAAAAGATGTTTAAATTAATTTAATCTTGTTATGATGAATACAAATATATAAAATAATAATTGGTAAAAACAAATAGTTAGATATTTTTAATTTTAAATGTAATGAAATTTGATAGGCAATTAATTATAAAAAAATGTGCATTAATATAGATTCATCTTTAACAATTAAATTTATAGAAATAATTATTTTACCTTAAAAATCAAATTAATTATTAATTCGTGCAAATTAAAGCATATCATATTATTTAAAATAAATTGAATAATTTTTTGCAAAATATGCTTTAAAATTATTTTATTATATAATACATTATGACAAAAAACCATTGTTTCAAAAATTAGTGTCTGATAATTACTATAAATATCCTTCACTTAACATGCTATTAGGAGATATAGAAAATTAAAAAATTAATTTTATAAAAAGCGGAAGAATTTATTTAGAATAAAAAATATTAAACAAAGTTATTATAGGTTAAATGATTTTTAGCTTATACAACTATGAAATAAACAACTAATTTTCATAATCATTACTGTAAAATATTAATTGCAATAATTAATGGCAAGAAAAATTAATCCCATAAGTATTGAAAGCATTAACAGATTTTTGTTCAAGATTTCTTCAAAATCTATTTCAATAATTTATTTTTTATAATTCAATCATCAGTATACTCTTAAAAAATAAATTACCAGATTGAATGATTATAATGTTTTACTAACCGAGAGTAAATGAAATAGTTCTTTCATTTTTATTAACAAATTAATTAAAAAACGATCCTTTGCTAAGTAATATTAATATTATTCAAATTTAATATAAATTACTACCTTAATATCAATTTAAATATTCTTATTACATTTATTCATTCACTTTAGTACTGGAAATATTTTATTACTTTAATATATCTTCAATTAAGAGTAATATTAATTTTTAAACTAAAAGCCAATTTATTTTTAATATTTTCTTGAATGACCCATTTCAATATCCAGACTCAATATTTCAATTAAATTTTAAGCTCTTTTGGTTTGTTGGAAATATCTAAGTAAATGTGATAAAATATAGTCATTATCATAATTAGCTTCATGTTTTAGGATTAAATTTTTTATTCTAGTTTGTCTAAATCTATCTATCATTTTTTTGCTAATTTAACTATAAGAAATTTCTAAAGTATCAAGGCCTTAAATAATATATGTATTTATTGATTAAAAGATCGGAAAAAATTAGATTGTAAAAGAAATTTAAAGTATGATATAAATAAAAATTGAATTATTTATATGTTTAATTATTGTTGATTTTAATTTTATTATATTTGGAATTAATATTCTTTGTATAGATCCCAAAATTAATTTATTAAATAATGTAGATTTCTTAATTCATAGCAAAATCTTGATAAAAATAAAGATTATAGGAAAGAAATAAAAGTGAGAAAGTTGAGATGTGTTGAACAAAGATGACTTTGCTTATAAACTCGTTTTTAATTAAGTCTATAACATAATTTAATCTCAAAATGTCAATTAAATAAATATTTTACTTTTCTATTCAAATTGTGGGTGCTTATCTTTTGAACTCCATGTTAGCACACTAATTGACTAATTTACTTTTCTCTATAGTTAACTACGTTCTAACCGGGATACCCTACCCCCCCCCCACCCCCTACCACCAACATTACCACCACCCATAACCCCACTAACGCCCAAGCCTACCCACCCCCACCACCCTAAAATACCCCATTTCATATCAAATTCTTTATCTACAGGGTCTAAATCTACATCCTTCATGACATCTCGACATCAAAGATCCTATTTTATATACCAAATTATATTACAATATCATTTTATTATATTTTCATGATAGTGGAATAAATAATATAAATTTAATGCTTTGTCAAGTTTCACGATGTTTGTCAACCATACTACACTATACCTTATGAAATATAAATTGAAAAAACTTATCTATTAAATAATACTTTTTTTTATTGAAGTAAAATATTTATATTCTATAGTATGAAAAAACTTTTTAATAAATTTTTATCCATTATATCAACTTCATTCGGAATAATTCGAGGAAAAAGTCATATTTATTTTTTAAGTTTTTTATTTTCTTTATTTACCAAAGATATTGGACAAATTAGATATAAAATAAAGAAAATAAAAAACTTAAAAAATTAACAGGACTTTTTCTTCGAATTATGCCGAATGAAGTTGATATAATGGATAAAAATTTATTAAAATTTTTTTTCATACTATAGAATATAAATATTTTACTTCAATAAAAAAAAGTATTACTTAATAGATAAGTTTTTTCAATTTATATTTCGAGTTAAATATTAAATTAAAAAGTTAATTGCTAGGTGAGGTACCAATCTCACTTAGGACTTTCTATTAGAGCTCTCTACTACACTAAGGCCTACCGAGGGCAGGTAGGGTGGTGCTGGCGCAACTTATGAGGGACCAGTCGGCGCGGTTTAATCTGTCAGATCCTAAATTCTTCAAGTCGTTTGCACGCTAAGAATTCCCCTGCATAGATGAGTTACCTGGCTTGAGTTCAGTTATCTAGGTAAAAGGGAGCAGGATGAAGGTACGCTCTGTCTTCAAAAGTGAGAAGACGAAAACCATCAAGCCAACAATAAGGATTTTTCTCCCAAACCGTGTTAGTGTGCTGAAACTACCACAGCGAAAGGACAGGGATTATGTTTCCCAGCAGAGTTGGGACCGGTAAGCGTTTTTCTCCATCTTATGTCAATCTGGTTGAATCTTACGAGCTCTGTCCCTCAAGCTAACCACTTGGGATGACATCTTGATTTTAGGTGAAGACTAGGTGATAGCGAGAATGGTTTTTTCTGAGTTTTCTACTTCAGGATTGCCACGTCACGTAATTGCCGCGTAAACTCACTCAGATACGTCTACGTCACGACTAAGATTGATGGTTTGATTTTAGTATTAACTAGTGAATGATAAATTTATTTGATTCATAAATCATTAATCATAATCATTTTTTAAATTTCATAAGGCATAGTTTAGTTTGGTAGACAAACATCGTGATGATGATTAATGAGTTATCTCAAATTAAATATATTAGTCATTCACTGTTTAAAACTAATCAAACCATCAATTTTAGTCGTGACGTAGACGTATCTGAGTGAGTTTACCTGGCAATTCCGTGAC
This sequence comes from Oxytricha trifallax, assembly GCA_000711775.1. Taxonomy (NCBI): domain Eukaryota; phylum Ciliophora; class Spirotrichea; order Sporadotrichida; family Oxytrichidae; genus Oxytricha; species Oxytricha trifallax. Next base: position 3,189 of record ARYC01006267.1, read on the forward strand.
GTGGCAATCGTGAACTAGAAAAACTCTGAAAATACAAAATCTCCTTCCATTCCACTTCTCCCTGTACCTAAATGAATACGAGATAAGAGTCTAGTTCCGCCTAGGAGTATACCCGCAGAGTTCGCAGAGATCTGCTTCCTGTAACATTTAAAAGGGAGTCTGGAGAAAACTCTTACCAGGTTCCACCGCTGCTGAGATAGTAGTCTCTGTCCTTTCGCTGTGGCAGCCTCATTAACCCGACCTTGTGTGAGAGGAAAATCATTATCGCTGGCTTCTATGGTTCTCATCGCCTCACTTTTGAACGTTGAGCACCACCTTAATCCTGCTTCCTATTACCTAGGTAACTGAACTCACGCCAGGTATCTCATCTAATGCAGGGAAATCCTTAGCGTGCAGACGACTCGAAGAATTAAGGATCTGACAGATTGAACCCCGCCAACTGGCCTGTAATGCAGTGAACCAAGCAACCTCCTGCCTAAACTCAGCAGGCCTTATTGTAGTAGAAAGCTCTATTTTGAAAGTCTCCAGGCTGGGCCCTGTGGGTCACCCTATCCTTATAACTTTCTAATTTAATAATACAAACATCGTGAAACTTGATAAAGCATTAAATTTATATTATTTATTCCACTATCATGGAAATATAATAAAATGATATTGTAATATGATTGTATATATAAAATAGGATCTTTGATGTGAATGCTTAATGAAGAGATGTAAGATTCTAGACCTGTAGATAAAAATTGATATGAAATGGGTATTTTAGGGGGGTGGGGGTACGGGATTCGGGTTGGGCTAAGGGTGGGGTACGTATCTCGTAGGAACACTTATCATTTAAGTTTAATTGTAATTTTTTTAATAAAAAAATATTACAATATTATTTTTCTTATTTTAATGATGCATTTAATAATAAAAGTACATAAAATTCTAGATATTTATTTTAATTTATAAGATTATAAAGTTAAGATAGGTCAATTTTTAATATTAAACTTATAATTTTTCCTCAATTTATCACCACTTAAAGTAATAATTTTAAATGTTTCTAAAAAATATTATATAAAAGTAAAAGTTATTTTAAAGAGACTTTAATTATTGTATGTTAAAATTCACAAATGCTTTATTTCTAAAAGAAATAAATTAACGAAATTGTAATTTTATATTAAATTAAGGCCTTATTTGTTATTACCAGATAATATTAAAAGCAATAGTTTTTCAGTATGTCCATCATTGCATTAAACTTTTATATTTAAATTAAAAATATATGATAAATTTCTTAATTTTAATTATAATTATATCGATAACATATGAATAATTATGTAACTTTTAGATTCCTGAGAGATGTATTAGATATTTAATAACCTCTTTATGCTTTAATATTCCATTAATTTATAATTAAATGTAGATTTACGATTCTATTTGGAGTTTTAAAGAATTCAAGAAATTGTTACTGTTAATATTGCAAATAAGAATCAGTTTAGCATGCATGAAAAATAATAAAAATTTATAATTTAATACATATGATTACTTACAAGATATTATGAAAGATTCCTAGCAAATATAAAGGATTTATTTTAGTTTACTCTTTATACAAAATTCAAAAAATCGTTTGATTATTTAGCTCTGGTAATTTATCAGCATTTGATTCATAAAATTGAACTTTTTTTTTCAAAGTAATTTTTAAATATCAAATTCTAAAAATTAAATAAGCGTTAATATTTCCTTTTCTGTTTGTTGAATTTTAAAACCTAAATGAATAAAAAGAAATATGAATGAAACGTTATAGTTATGTACATTTATTTTTAATTTATAAAATATCACCCAATTATTTCTATTTATCAATAATTTCCATCTAATAAAAGAGTCAAAGTATGTAAATTCAATTAAGGAAGCCAATAAGGTAATTTGTCAATCAAATAATTAGTAGTTTTATTTAGACTGTTCAAATATTTGTAAAAAATAAAATTTTCAAAATATAATGCTAAGAATTAGAAACTTATTTAAGAGTAAAAGTGATGAATTTTCTTATGATCATAAGATATTTAAATACTATTAAAAAATTAGGGGGGAGTTTCCTGCCTCAAAATTTATAATGCACTCAAAGGGGAGGTTACCTGCTTCATTCACAAAAATTTATAATTTAGATAAATTTCTAAAAATCTTAACATCAATAAAGATTTAATAATTTGTAGTCTAACATCTAAATCTCATATTTATCTTAAATGAGATTTCAAAGTTTAATAAGGGCACCCTAGTTATATTCAAAAGAATTAGTTTAGCATGGTTTTTTATTTTATATTAAGACATAGAATATATATATATATAAACCTTAAAAATTACATACTAAAAAAAGTTATTTAGTATATGGGGTTATTAGTATCTACCTGTTTCTAAAAATATTATTAACAAATAATAAAAATTAGATTTTAGAGGCAGGGAATATTCGTTGTGGAGGCTGAACTATTTTGAGCAGAAAACCTCCTTCAAAAATTAAAATAAATTTAAAATGGATTTATGAGACATAATTTACTTTTTTAATAAGTTTTTTGTTTTTTAAAATTTAATATAATTGTTAAATTTATAAATATTAAGACTATTTATTTATTTTGTTTATCATAATTTCATAATTGAATAATTAAATTTTTGGACTTTTACCAAACATAGCCATTCTCTTAATAAATAAAAAAAGAAAAATCTTCCTTATATTTTATAAAATTAGAAATAATTGTTATTAAATTTTATCTTTCATTATTCTATATTTATATAATAGCAAGTACTTGTTGGCATATTGTATTTGAAATTTTATAACTTCTTGAATTTAGGCAAAACTTCCATTATTTGATTTTATTTTTCTTATAATACCATATTTTGAGTGTTTTAAGAAGGATCAATTTACCTATCAAGAACTAATTATTCTTATTTTTATATAAATTAAAAGAAACTATTTAATAATTTTTTATATAAATTACATAAAAAAACTAAGGTTTCCAGATTGGGAAACAATTAAGCAAGGTAAATAAATTCTAATTAATAGGTATTTTCCTCATTTAGGGTTAAAAATTTGATATTTTAAAATTCAAAACCAATACCTTGTTCAGATATATTTTTCATAATTTAATCTTAAATATATTTGTACTGAAAAGAAGTTATTTATAACTTAAGCACCTTTTATTGAAGCATTTCTTTTAATATAAATATAAATAATTAAATATTTTGATAAATATGTATCATAAAATAAAAAACAAATATATATAAATTAAAAAATACTTTTTGTTAATGATTTATATGCTTGTTATATTGTTTGTAGAATACTGATATTAAATCTGAATTAGGCTAAATTCCATTCATTTCAATTCCTAAGTCGTTAATAATCTCATAGTTCTAAGCATTTTAATTGTATAGTATTTAGAAAATTATAAATTAAATTTATTTTAATTTTAAAATCATAGCTACCTAAATCTTTATTATTAATTTTAATCAAATAAATTGATTTCATAACTTTCTAATATTATTTGGGGTTTTAAATTAATCAAAACATTTTCAAGCCCATCGACTTATAAGAGCTTTTTTATTATGAGATTTTTTACTTTAAAGAGCATTAAAAAATCTAAGAAGCTGTAATGTGGAAGGTACTTGTCATAAACTACAGTTAAAATATCTTAAAGGATTAAATATAATCTCTGATTTTAAGTAGTTTAAGTAAATTTTATTCCTTCCATACATTATCCTTAAAAAATACTCTTTTTATTTATAAAGGTTTTTTATCACTAAATAAAAATTAAAATAAATTTGGCATCTCGTTATAAGGTAGAATTTTAATTTTATAAGTCGATTACAAAATTAATTAGTGACAAGAGTGATTTATAATAAATATCTGGGATTAAGGTTTAATCTTAATATATCCACACCAATCTTCATTCTCTTTCTTTGCGCAGCAAATGAAGTGCATTATTTCCTATTTTCGTTTGATGACTTCAATATCGTGCTGTTAGCAATGTAGATTCGGTATTTATGAGATTTCAGTACATTCTCATTGTCCACTCTGATTATTTGAAGCATTTGCTCTATGAGTATCTGTAACTTGTACTTCCAGTATCACTGTATATACAATGTATCATCATCTAAAAACTCGTAAAAAATAATAACTTTGAAGGTAAAATTTTTTTAACATGGTAATAGCATGAATACAGAATAAATCAAGAATCTGGTTTAGACAAGAAGGAAATAAGTTTAGACAAAATTATATTCCCTAAAGTGAAAAATTACTTACAAAAGCTTATTTCCTTCTTGTCTAAACCAGATTATTGATTTATTCTGTATTCATGCTATCACCATGTTAAAAAAATTTTAACTTCAAAGTTATTATTTTTTACGACTTTTTAGATGATGATACATTGTATATACAGTGATACTGGAAGTACAAGTTACAGATACTCATAGAGCAAATGCTTCAAATAATCAGAGTGGACAATGAGAATGTACTGAAAACTCATAAATACCGAATCTACATTGCTAACAGCACGATATTGAAGTCATCAAACGAAAATAGGAAATAATGCACTTCAATTGCTGCGCAAAGAAAGAGAATGAAGATTGGTGTGGATATATTAAGATTAAACCTTAATCCCAGATATTCATTATAAATCACTCTTGTCACTAATTATTTTGTAATCGACTTATAAAATTATAATTCTACCTTATTAATATCATAGTGAAAAAAGACACCACATTTTATTTTATTTAGATTTTTATGTTTATCTAATAAACTCATATTTACAATCAATATTTATAAAGAGATTTAGACAAATTATAGGAATTATTATAAAATATATTGGAATAAGATGCAAAATAAAGTTTGATTTTATCTTTATGAATTATATTTTTACGTAATTTAGGTATTATGAAAAGGGTTAAAAAAAGTAAGAGTAAGTAGTTTGAAAATATTTTATCAAACTCTGTTCAATTTTACAAAAATATTAAGTGCTTTCTTTTTTATTGAGGATTATTTCTAAAACAAAAAGAATTGTAAATTAATAACCATTAATTCGAATAAATATTTGTTAACTTATAAATTTTTTCTTTATTAATTTACTTACAGCATATAATTGTATAGGTTAAAACTTAAATCTAAATTTAAAATAAAAAAAATATTTATGTATTGATGTCTTTAATTTAATTTTTAAAAACAATCAATTTACTAATAACTAAATATCTGCAGATCAAGCATATTAATTTATAAAACTATCTCTGGGATGCTCAACATAACTTTGCAAAAGCTTTATAAACATGTCAATATTTACTTTGACCTTGAATTTGTGAATATTTTCAATAACTGAAACTAATTTTATATATTCTTTCTCTGTTTCACTTAGCAGTGAAGTATTTTTACTTATTAGAGTGAGACACTATTCAATGATGTGTGTTGGGTAAGCATAGGATAAAATGTCAATGAAAATATACTTTGGTAAAATTTAATCGTTTTATAGTCTCAATGCTCTAAAAAACTAATCAATGCTAGACTCCATTTTTTATATATCTATAGAAATTTTGTTATTAAATAATAAATACTGTATATTTAACTATGATTATTAATAATTTCTATCCTATTATATAATCAAATAAACAAAATATTGTATTATTATATTGTAAAATTAAATTTTCATGCAGAAAATTACAATTTTAAGATATTGAAAAATATAAAATATCAGGTTTAAAATAGCATTTTTTCATTATTTTTATTAATATGTAATTTTATTTATAGTTAATCTTATATTTGATTCGATTTATAATTCTTTAAAAATTGTCGGCTATGGGGAAGCATCCTCCTCCCATAATGTATACTTTTTATTTTGTAGTCTGATAGAGTTTTTTACGCTGAGTAATAGTAGCTAATGAACATGGTCTATGCAAGCAATAGTTTTTTAGCTATGGCTTCATCAAAGTCACTATTTATATATAAAAATAACAATAAAATTGACAAGAATTTTCATTTTTTTCAGAAAAAATTAATTTTCATAAAATTAGCATTTCGAGTGAAATTAGTAAAATTTAGCAATAATATAATCATATTTTAAAAGTTAAAGAAATTAAGGTTAGATGTATTTTAAATTAATTTAAATATTGTAATATCTTTTTTTATAATTAAAATTATATTTATTATATAAAATAAGATTATAATATTGCTCAATTTTACTAATTTCACTTGAAATGCTAATTTTTTGAAAATTAAATTTTTAAGAAAAATGAAAATTTTTGTCAATTTTATTTTGATTTTATATATAATATTTTAAGTTTGATGAGGCCATAGCTCGAAAACTAATGCTCGAATAGAACATGATCATTATCTACTATTACTCAGCGTCAAAAACTATATCAGACTACAAAATATAAGTATACATTATGGGGAGAAGATTCTTGCCCAGAGCCAAATTGTCTAATAGATTAAATAGAACCAAACATTATTCGTATAAGTTAAAAAAGACTAAAATAAAAAATATTTTATTCCCAAGTAATCTACTTACTACTAGTATTTATGAAAAATTACAAATAAATAAATAAATAACTAAAATAAATAAATTAAATTTTTAATAATTAAATTTAGATGATCTAAAAAAATAATCTCTTTCATATAAAAACGTTCTATTTATTATATTCAATTAAACATTAATTTTAAATATTGCCAAAGCTAAAATTATTATAATTTTTATTTATTAAAATTTTATTCTTGGTAATGCATAAGTAGAATTATTCAATTTTTTAAATTTTCATTTGTATTTAATTGATAAAAATATGAATACAAAGGAGATGACTGTAGAATTTACATTGTAATTTATTGGCACTAAATAAAATATTTTCAATTGACAATCCCTTCTCCAACTTTCTCCCCATTTTAAGTTAAGATATCAAGATCCTATAAGAATAGAACTTAATTCAAATTTTTAAAAAAATTTCCTTAAAAATATTTATTAAAATTTTATGTTCAATTAATATTTTTGAAATTTAAATATCTAAACAACAATATTTTGACGTTTTTCATAAAACAATCATATAGCTCTCTATATTAATTCTAATAGAACTTTTGCAATTATAAATTTACTAATTGAATTTACACATTTTTATAGCTGTTTTATTACTCGAAAAATGTCAAATGAAGTTGATTTAGGATATTTAAAATTAAAAATTATCAATTATGCATAGTGATAGTCAATAATTTGATTTTGTGAAAATTTTTTTAAATCTGAAAATAAGTTCTATTCTTGTGCCAAAAAAAGACCACAATAAAATGAATTTAATAAAATAACTTGTATTCTATAACAAGAATGTAATGATTAAGTTAAATCAACTGTTTAAAAAATGTATTTTAAATGGCGAAGAGGGGTGTCAAAGTATGAGGATGGGATTTGTATATGGGGAGGGAAATTTCGTTTAGAACATAGATCCTCTAATACGTAAATTACTCCTTTAAAGAATTTTTTCACAATAAAATTACTACTTTATATGATTAAAGAATAATTTCAATTTATGACTTTGTAAAATTTCGTATAAAACTTAAAGTCAATTAAAATTTAATAACTTTCTTTTTGAATATTGACTTATAATATTAGTTTTATTCAATTTTTTTCTAAATATCAATTGTAATTCTAATTTTATATGATAAACAATAGAAATTTAATAGTTTATTTAAAATAGAAGAAAACTTTATTTTATTTGATAAATCTGCTCATTTATTTTTAATATCAAGAAATTTTTCTTCATTAAAAATGATCTCAAGCCACTGAAATGCTCTAGAATTTTAAAGGAATTAATCATTTTTAGAATTCGATTCTTGATCTTCTTATTTCTATATAAAAATCAAATTATTTTTTCGCGCTTTAATTAATTTTAATTTATTCTTGAATTGTAGAAAATTAAGACAATTCAATGATCTAATTAATATAAACTCATAAATTTATATAATATTAATAACTATATATTAAAAATTATATTGTAAGTTGCATACCTTTTCTGTGAATTTTTGAATTACTTGCTTATACTATGAAAATTCTTGAATCATTAAGTTCAATTTCTTTCGTTTATGAGAATAATAATAATTTTAAATAATATTTAGCAAAAAATTACTATAAAAACAAATAAAGTGTATAAATGAGACAGTAAAGTTTCAATTAATTCAAAAGATTGAACATATTCATCAACATATTTTATATCACCTATTAAAACCCCAAACCCTCTCAGTAGTTTGATTGAGTTTTTGATTTATAAAAGTAGACTATTAGTGCATACTTTATTAGGGTTTTAATAGGGTTTATGTAGGGGTTTAATGTTTAAATATTAGTATTTTAAGTGAGTATATGCGAGGTTTGGGGTCAATTTATGACAGTTAGTATATAGATTTATTGTTTAAGTTGCGATATGGATGTGATGATTATAGTGATCAACTCAGACCGATTCTAAATTACACATCAATAGCAAGGCTACTTCATAAATCTCCTGCAACTGTGAGGTCTCATTGTCTATTAGCATTGAATTTGAAGAGATAGCAGCTTAATTGTAAGCCTAAAAGACCTCGAAAATTTTAGCAGCATCATATTGACTATCTTATTAATGATAAGACTCTTAAATACTGGGCATTTCTCTCTAGCATAGAGGGCTGTAATGTTTCATCGCCAACTTCCTGAGCTTCACATATCTGCATAATCGATAGCTAACATATATAAAAATAACGGAATATCTTACAAGACAGTCAATCGTATTAAGAGAGTGATTGAACTTTAATGTTCCATTTTATAAGGATAATTTAAATTATATATTCGATTAAATGCAGAGGTCTTAAGAGCATAATATAAAGTCCATACACGCTGATGAGGCTGTATTCACATTCAATACATTTATATCAAGGTCTTGGTACAAGAGGTATAGTAATATAGAAGTTTATGACTAAAAGGTTAAGGTGTAAACTCATGCAATTCTTGGTGGAATAAGCGAAGATAACGGGCTCGAGACTTATGCTATCCACCCTCGCTCAATAAAGACCGAATAATACATAAACTTCTTATAATAACTCAGAGATAAGAACGCCGACTAAGAGATTATTCTATTTGTAGATAACTTATCTGTCCATAAAACTAAAGACACAAAGAAGGAATAAGAAAGGCTAAACATAACACCTGTATTTAATGTTCCCTACAGTCCCCAGTTCAATGGTATTGAATTATATTGGGGGTGATTGAAAGGCCACTACAAGAAACTCCTGCTCTACCACCTGATGCATGACTTAAAGATACATACAGTAGATTTTATTAAGAGTGCTGCTAAGAGACTCAGCGATGAGAAAGCTAAAGTATGCGCAAGAGAAGGGAGATTTTGTGTTTATAAATAAGTTTTAGATTTAAACGAATGAATAAGTTCACATATTAAATTTGCCCGTAAAGAGATTTGGCTTCTCTTTTTTTCTTCCTCTTAAGGCTTGCTTGGGCCCATATTTCTTCTCTAAGTGCCAGCCCCTGCATCTATGCTCATCTCGTCTGGCATTTAGAAATCTTTGAAGAGTCTCTTACTCAATTCATTCTAAACTTGCTGCGCTCTTTCATCAAGCAAATAGCAGTGCCAGGTTTTTCTATAAAATTAGAAGACTAAGCTTACTTGAGATGAAAGGATGCTTTTGAAATTCCTACAGCCAGGTATCACTTACTTTAATACCTTGCTTCTCTTTTTATTCAGGAGAGATGCTGTATCACTTCTTGTGAGCTTCTTAAATAACTTCATCTAAGTACTCAGGTTTCAGAGTTGCAAGAACACCAAAGAAGAAGTTTCTCTCTGGCAACTTATTAGAGAGCTGTAGCTTTGATGGAAGGTAGAGAGCTACGTCCGGAACACTCATAGCATCGTCATAAAGGTTTGTCACTGATATATCAGGGTAGTTAGGTATCTCTATCATCCTAATTTCATTAGACTTAAAAGCTTTTTTCTCTTCACTAAGTAAGGCTTTAAGAATGAGACTTTAGTTCCCTCCTAAGTTGGCAAGAACAATCCAACCATAATGGATTTATTAATCTTACTTAAGAACTTACCTTGCTATACCAAATATCTATAAAAGTCCTCATTACTTCGAAATTTTCCTATTAAATCTTGAGATTAAATTCTCTTCATTGCATCATTCATAGACTCCATCTTGCTTCCTCTTTCTAGAAATGGAAATGAAATTTAAAATTATGGATACCCATTCTAAGTTTATTAAAATCTTACAACTAAATAGGGAGGACCAACTGGAGGTCAACCTTGAAAAGATATGCGGAGAAGCATTGAAAAACTTGCTCCAAGTTTCACAGATTGACTTCCAATTTTATCAATATATCTCCATTAAATTGCTCCTAATAATGTTTAATTATTTTAGGAGGTCCTCCAAATTAAGTTCAAACTTTATTAGGAGTTAAAATTTAAGGTTAAAACTTAATTAGGAGCATATTAAATTAAAAAATGTTTAATAACTTTACCTCCAAATTAAGTTCAAACTTGATTTGGAGGACCTCCTAGAGAAACAAAACTTCATTAGGAGTAATTTAATTCACTAAAATGTTTAAAATTCTCAAAAAATATGTCAACTTAGAGTCTTTATGGTTACTTAATTTTCTTACCTCTCAGCAAAGAATCTACCAGAGTGTCTTATACTCGAATACTATAGTTTATCAAGGCATATTATATAATTATCATAATAAAATATATCAGAAAAATAAAATGAGCGCTAACCTTTTGAGAAGAGCGGCATTACTTGGATCAAGTCAATAAAAGTTATCATTCCAGCAACCAAGAAAAGTAGAGACCAGAGAAGCTTATACTCAGTGGGAGCCTACTTATGACAACTTTGACCAGTCTAGCTTTAATATTTAAATATAAGTTAAGGAGGAGGTTATCAAAGATGCTTTGCAAATAGAGGAGGAGGTTAAACAACCAGCCATAGAGCATTAATAAATACCAGCCAAAGTTGACTATTAATGCAAATAATGCAATAAAGTTTTCCCTTACAAGTCAACTTATAAGAGACACTTGAGAGATATACACAACGATATGCCAAGGTTATATCTCAACCATTAAAAGAAAGATGGAAAGTATGTCTGTGAGTTCTGTGAGAAGCCATATTCTCATACTAGAGACCTCAAAGTGCACTTAAAGAAAAAGCACAATCAAAGTTTTATTTTATTCATGAACCTACAGGGAATAGATTCAAAACCCCAAACCCTTAATGAGGATTATAAGTGCTTTGATTGAAGGGAATTTGTTAGGGGTTGGGGTTATTAATAGGTTTAATGTGAAATTTATAGCAAATGTATTTAATTTAATCACTCAAAAAGCACTTTAGGATCATGTGGTAGAGGTCTGAAGTTTATCTTACTTAACCACAACTCTATCTGCTCTATTGATATGTCTGATCTTGAGTTTGGTTTTATTATTATTGACTCTGCCATTTGTTTCATTGATTGAGATACTCTTGTTCTGTCAATAAATTGCTTTATCCTTTGTTTAGCATCCTTCTCACACCTTGTAGAGTAGTAATCGTTGCGAGACATATCGCACTCTATTATTATTGCTGCTAAAGCCCACACATCCCATAAAAGTCACCATCTCTCCAGTCTTCTCTTTCTGGATAGTACCCTTGAGTTCCCATTACAGTTCCAAGCCTTGATACTTCCACTCTATAGGCTCTATTGAAATCGATTATTGCTACTCTTACTGGTGAGAAGTTTATCATTATATTTTCTGGCTTCAAATCTCTGTGAACAAACCCTAACTTGTGAAGCTCTTTTATACCTTGTATGGTCTGAGTTGCTATTTATCCAAGCTACTTATGATTTCTTTGATCTGTAATAAAATCTCTAGGGTCATTTCATAGAGTGGGAGTCTGAAAGCAACATGATCCTTGGCAAGGAGAACAGCATCAAACTTTATTAAGTAGCTACACTCTTTGAACTTTGCTTGAGTGAGTACATGATACTCATTTGTAAACTCCATCTAGTATTTATCATCACTTAAGAGATAGTTGAAGGGATACACCTTGTATGCATACTGATGATCATTGATAACTTTCTTATCAAAAGAGTCCTCTAATATAAGGTAGCTTTAAAGTGAAGTGTCTAGGTCAATTTAGGCAAGAACAGGAATCTTTTTATATTGAATTTTAATCATGATCTTTGTGATTTCGGATGCTAATAGGTTGCGTGATTTCCTCACATATTCTAATTCACTAGCATGTTCAAGCTCTACAAGTTTCGAAGATTCTCTTGCTTTTCATTTGTTCAGTAGCTTCAATTCATCTTCATGCTATTCAATCTCTAAATCTTTCTTGTGAGCTTTTAAAAGATGCTTCCTTAAATCTCTTGTATGAGCATACTGCTTATGGCACTCGAAGCACTCATACTTTCCGTCGATTTTATCGTGCTTTAAGTATATAGTTGGCTTGGCTTCTCTATGCTATTTCATATGCCTATACCAACTAGATTTATGAGCGAAGTCTCTCTCTCACACTACTCACAAAAGTATACTTCTACTTCTTCAGTTTGTATAGGCATTTCATTAATACCTTTCTCCTCCTCTCTGTCTCCCACACACTTGTTTGCCATTTATTTTCTATTATTAATTTCTATTTTAATAACAGAGACCTCAAGTGATAGCTCAAGTAGTTCCTTATGAGAGTTCATCTCACAGTTATCAAATTTTTTATTGCTGCCAAAGGTAATTCTCATTTAGTTTTATGGAAGTGCTGTTGTTTTTCTTAAAATGTTAGCGCTCATATTTAAATTTGAATTTAAAATTATAGAACTGCCTCTATAACTGAGAGCTTATATGAGAGCTTTGCAAGCCTACAAGTTTCAAGAGAAGTTTTAGAGTATTATAGAAGAAATATGAGTGCTAAGAGACGATCCAGCTCTAAATCTGGGTGATAAAGTAACCATTTTAACTTTCAATAATAAATAAGTTTATTATAGCACGTACCAATTTAGGAGCTGCTCCTAATTAAGTACGTACTGCTTTTGGAGGTATTTTGTCATTATATGATTAAAATTAGGGTACTCCTAATTAAGTACTAGCATTAATTAAAGCTCCTAATTAAGTACTAGCATTTTAGGAGCTGCTCCTAATTAATAATTTAAATTTAAAAATATGGAACTATAACAGTAGAAATTGATATCAATCTCTCAAGTTTGAAACCAGATTTCAAAACCTTCTCCATATCCTTCTTAGAGGTTGACCTCCTATAAGATGCCCATATTTAATAGTAAGTTTAACAGAGGTATATAATTGAAATCAATAACCTTAAATTTGAAAATTATTTCTTAGATCTGTAAACAAGATGGAGTCAATGAATGATGCAATGAAAAGAGTGCAAGCTCAAGAATTGATTCAAAGATTTAAGAAGCAAGGAGGATTTGCATCGCTACCTGGTGCAGCAAGGTAATGAACTAATACTAACTAATCTTGATTATGTAGTTGGTTTGTTTCTACCAACGATGGAAGGTACTAGAATTTCATTTCTAAGAGCAATACTCTGCGAAGAGAAGAAAGCTTTGAAAACTTAAGATGTGAAGTTTGCAGAGATCCAAACTATCCAGAAATCTCTGTGACTAACTTATATGATGATGCTATGAATGACCCAGAGGTTTCGCTGTACCTGCCTACTAAGAAGCAGTTGTCAAATAAACTACCTGAAAGAAACTATTTCTTTAGCATTCTTGCAACAATTAAAGCTGATTACTTGAAAGAAATTAATCAAGAATCTCATAAGAAAAGGTACAGCATCTCTTCAGAAGATAAGGACAAACAAGGGATCAAGATAAGTGAGAGCTGGCTATCAGAGCTGCAGAAGCCCCCTTATATTTCAAGTAAGATTTGTAGCTTAACTCTTTAGAAAAATCTGGTACTGGCATCTTTTTGATGAAGGAATAGAGCATGCTTCACAGAGAGAGAATGTCGCAGACGAAGTATAAAGTTAGCAAGAGACTTTACTCAAATATTTAGCCGCCAGAGTCAATGAACATAGATGCTGGAGCTGGCAGCAAGAGAAGAAACCTTGGAGGAGGGAAGCAAGAAGTAGAAGAAAAGAAAGAGAAGCCAGCTCCCTCTAAAGAATTCTAAATGTGACTTATATATTCATTAGCTTAACTCTAAAACTTATTTATATACATTCACTCTCCCTTCTTTCGCACACTTTTAAGCCAATAAATTATCTACTCTCTTGGCTGAGCTTTTAATAAAGTCAACTGTATCAATAGGTAGGTCATGCATCAAGTGGTAGAGCAG